>OENT01003002.1:0-10041 GCA_900239685.1 Rotaria macrura
CTTTTCTCTTCTCTCTTTTTCCTTTCGCAATTTTTCTTTTCTCTCTTATTCTATTCGATGCTTTTCCTTCGACATTTTTTTTCGCTCTTTTTCCTTTCGACGTTTCTCCTTTCGACGTTATTCCATCCATCCAGAATTCCGGTAGCGATATATACATATAGAAGCATACTAAGCTTATTTAGAGAACGAATAAAATTCTGAAAATGACATATTTATATATATATATATACATAAATATAGTAGTTATATATATATATATATATATATACATATATGTGTATATATGTGTAAGCGCACTATGCTCATTTAAAGAACGAGCAGAATTCAAGAGTTCTGCCACTGCTGCATTTTTCTGATAACCCAAGCATCGGGTTAACATGATAGAGCAATCAATCAGTTCAAGGCGATTCATGAAAATATTCTTTTAAAACATTCAAAGGCACTACTTCAGGAATTCCTATCATATACAAGGGGAAATCTCAAATAGTTGTCATCTCTCTTCAACAAAACCAAATTGCATAGCAGGATATTCGAACACTATGATACAACTTGATTTTTTTCACTGTTTCACACTTGTATGAACAATCTACGCTCATGAGTACTCAAACGAAGGTGTGCATAGGGAATGAATTTTCAAGTTGAACACAGCTGTATAGGTGAGTTTGAGATAAAACAATACGTTTCATATCAATGAGGAATCTTTCAATTGAAATATATTTGAATGAAAGGTGATGAAATAAAAAAGAGAATTCTTTTTAATTATTTCAGTAACCTTAAGGAAATTCATTTTCGAAAATTTTACTTCTTAGTTTAGTAAAATGAAGGTCAGACTCCATCCATCGATGAAAGTTTCTAGCTATTGAGCGTTTCAAAAATATCTCCACCATGTTCACTTAGGAGGATTTTGTTTAGAAGCAAGATCTAGAAGAAGTATCGAAATAGATAGGGTTGAAATTCAGACCCTGCCATGCTTCATGCCCTCCACAGACTGTGACAGATATTTCTATTTATTAATTATTATTATCTAATTTATTTATTGACCATTCCAGAACGTGACAAACGCCTTCAAATGGCTATCAAAGATCATTATTTGGAGTGTATTTTTTAAGTATTTTGCTGTTGAAGTTTTATACTGTAAAGTAAGAGATGAGGAGGAAGCATGCTCCAATATACATAAAAAGCATAATTTTTTCAAAGTATTAGCAACAATAGCTACATCCTGTTTCACATTGTGATCTCATAAAGATTATGCCAACAGTTTTTAATTAACAATCAATAGAGGTGTTGCTATCAAGAAAAAAGTTTCTTCTTTCGGAAATCTCAGATAATTCAAGTTCCCCACATCGTACAAAACTTCATTTTTCTTGTTGGAGTCAAAGATGAAAACAGTCTAACAAAGTTAGACAAAACCGTATCAATCGATAAACTGGTTCCTACAGGTTAGATCGGCATTCAGCGGTATTAATTTCTTCAATGATTTCTAGTAGTCTGAAAATGTTAACACCAACTATACCGCGATTCATCAAAAACTAGCCAGCCGACATTTCATCAAAAGGCTAACTATAACATCAGTGCCAATGTCAACTACGTTTTTCTCAGCTTTCGCTCTGGTATTATAGGGGCATTATGTAATTTTCTTATTTCTACTGCTTTTATGCCCAAGAACTATAATTAATGTTCTTGAAAAGGTGCTTGTCGTTCTTGCACGATACGCTAGTTTCATCATATTTACGTATATGTATTTCAATCGAGATTCTTGTCCGACATAAATAGACCTTGAATTTCTAATAGGAATCATGTAGACTGAATATTGTTAGAATTGGAACAGATTGCCTCGTCAGATTACACACCAGAGTTATGCATGCTTCATTTGACTTGATTCTCTCGTTTGATTCTTATAATTGATGAACGGATATGAATGAATCCGACGCTGAACCTAGCTAACTGTAGAAGCTCTCTGGGATTTCGGGTCCTTTAATCATTCTAATAAGGGATGTTTAAATCCTATTAAAGCAGTTGAGTACTAATTGGTAACGAATAACCGCAGTAAAGGTCGATCAGAGCCTTAGGTTAGATTCTTGCCGGCTTCGATGGTTGATATTGACTCACAATTAAAATAAAAAATTGATTTTCAATGAAAAACGACATCAGAAATCAAGAAACCAGTCTGTTCACTTTCATCGCTGGAATCACTCATATATAATTTGTATTCATTAGTTTGATCTCACGGTTTTTGTTCTGCTCTCAATAAGGTTTGGCTTGATAGAGTTATTATTGATTCGATGAAGAAATTCAAGGTCGTGTAAATTTGATGTAAAAATCCTATTATACTTGAAAATACATATTTTTATTAACATATTTTATTTTTTTATTCTTGTATTCATCTTTTTGAATAAAATATCAATGTTACTCCTACCCAAACCACTGAGTAGTGTATTATTCATCGTATTCGGCAGCAATTAAAGCTCGAACTGTTGCATTTAACAGGAAACAACATGAAACGTATTATAGATATACCGCATATGATGCATAAAACTTCTCACTAAAAAATAATGAGCATTTGGTGACAGTGTACACAAATAAATCAGAAACTTACGAACGCTCATATTCATATAGGCATATTGACCAAGGTATTACATGACATGAAAGACTACTAAGAATCCGATTTTCGTTGCTTTCAAAAGAGTTCGGCCAGAATGAATCCAAGCATGTTAATTAGTTAGTGTTAGGCTAATTATTTCTAAGAAAAACCTCAATAGGATACTTAAGGGATCCCTGATTGCACATCAAAATGGTATCAGTTAATTGTTCTCGATACGACGATTAAGTGACATTTTTAGTCATTTCATAAACTTTCCAAACTTTTCTACAGGATAAACGAACATGTGATTTCTTTTTCACTTATGATTTCCTTATCAACCATTTGGATTTTTCAAGAAAAACATCACCTAACTCATCATTTCGGGCAAAAACCACTGAGTGTATTCTACATGAGCACTGCAGGTTTCTTTCTCACATTCATGATTGTTCTTCCCAAGTTGAGAATCTCCTAAAGATTCCCCGAGGGATTTATGAGGAAGTGTAGGAGTTCATTTAACGGTTGCTTATGTACCCGTAAAAGTGTCAAGGAAAATCAGATGTCCAAAGAAACAGTTTCCCATTAATATCAGTCAATTATGTTGCAATATTTTTTTAAGCATGTATATTGTTGGTTAAATTTAACTGACAGTTATTTGCTGTGATCTCATTACATATTTTTGAGTTAGTTTTTGTTATTTATACATTGACTGCATGTTTTTCAAACGACTTGATATGTTTTAAATGCACTTGATTTTTCGAACTTGTTTATATGCATCAAATTTACATTATTTGAATTTAAGAAAGAAAAAAAGAAAAGAAAAAGCATTCGTTACATGTAGCTGGCAAAATTCATGGAAAAAGTTCATTTTTATGCTAAATTCTTGGTATCTTACCAAGGCAAGATTGACTTATACACCTCCACCAATCATTGATGGTCACTTTTATCGAGGTACTGTCGACGAAACTCATTTGGCAAGACGCGACTCGATGAAGAGGTTAGTTAGAAGATAATGAATTTCTTCAGAAATCTCTTAACTCATCATGGATTGCCTAAAAATATTCTAAAGATCCAGAGAGATTTTTCTGAGCAAGTAGACTAGTGAGAGAAAGAACTTTGTGAATATGATGAGGGAATACCATATGTACTGCACTTAAAATGATAAAAAAATCACTGCCTTGAAACTACCAGTAGGGTTCCCTCTAAATTCGCATGGATTGTATGGAGATTTTCCAGGAAAATGACAGAATGCTATCGGAATCTAGCTTAAAGTACACAGGGAGGAACCAAGTGAGCATATAACCGAAAATTGATTTTACGAAAGTTAAAATTTTGGAATAGATACGACAATGGTTGTTCTGTCTTACCGAAAAATAAGACATACAGAAATCAAGTCGAACGCTGGACACATCACTCAAAAAAAATATCGTCCGAAATCGGTAATGTTACGAAGATGATTTCTATTATCAATGTATCGAATTATTCGAAAATTAAAAAGATTCTGAAAAAAATAATTGGCCGTGAACGTTATGGTGGGAAAAAATAATTTTGATAGAATCGGAAATGGAATAGAATAAATGTGAAAACCTCGGACTTAAGTCAGAGGCACGGAAGAAGTATCTTGGTAAACCTTTTTGGGAAGCCCCAAAACTAGTGGTCATCTGAGACATATAAAGGCATTTGGTTTCTGCATGCCGTTTTTGTGCATTTTCACACTTTTTTCACGCGATGTTTTGTTAGAAAGATACGATTCGGTTCAAAACTAATATCAGATTCGGAATCAGCGTTTAAAACTGAGTCGATTTACATACGTTGTAGATTATTCTCAGAAAGAAAGTTTTTTCTGAAAAAATCCCTGTACCCCCCCCCCCCCCCTCAGGGATTGTTTGGTCAATAATGACAATTTTTTCGATAAATCAGTCATTTCTTGCGAGATCCTTCTCATCTTCGAACTCGACCAAGATATTGACGAGACAATTCAGTGGTCAAAATTTCAGCTCAATCGAATGTATTTGTAAAGAGTTATCGTGTAAACGGCCGGACACGCTGACCGATTCTAAAGTGTAATCACTTTTTTGAGTACACAGAAAAGTGAGAACTGAACTAAAAGTAGGTTGAAAAATTGGATACATTACATTTTGCAAACGCTCAAAACAATTGAGGTAAGTTTTGTCTCAAACATTCGGTGATTATTCTTTCACGTCTAGCTAATTAATGAGCATAGGCCATTTTCGTATCAATGAGCATAGTCAGAGCTATGAGTCTCTCGAAAACCGTGCTTTTTTTCTCCCAAATCCCTATTATTATAAACAGAAGATTATTTTAATTAAAAAGCGAGCGGATATTCGGAATCAACACATTTTGTTGCATCTATCGATATACCATTACAACGAGTTTGGGGTAAAAAACATCAACTTTTATGTATGAAATCATTAGAAAATGCATTCTTCCTGCAGTTTGTCGAACGGTACATGTAGTTCTCATCCAACTGAGCTCAGTCCTTTAGTAGTTGTGTTGTTCTCAGTTAATTTATGGTCAATTATATACAACTTCCCATGTCGTGAAAGCCGGATAAGTTTTGGCGGTGAACCGCGTTATCTATTAAAATCGTCTGTTTATCGCGGTAAACCACCGGTTTCGATTGTTACCGCAGTTCACCGATAATTTTCTGTTGAACTATAGAAAACTAATGACTATAGAGAAAAAAAAGAAAATTTATATGTATGCTTATATATATATATATATAGACATGTGCATGTGTGCCGTGTCGATGATTTCACTTCTTTCTTGTTTTGAGAGAAACCCAGGTCGTCAATACCGGCCTCCGTTTCCGGACCATTTCCAGACCGTTTCCGGCCGGATTCCGGTCATTTTCCAGAAACTTCCTGCAGGATCCGGTGTCTTTCCGACGGGAACCTGCTGGAAAAAACTTGGAACTTGGAAGCAGTATTCCTGGCCGAAAAGTCATCGTACCGGAACCCTTAATATAACGGCTATTTCCAGGCGCCGGAAACCACGAGAATTCAATCTGCTTCCACATTGGAATCAATTGGAAAAAACAGATCCGGCTGGAAACACTCGGCGAATCAAAGCACTCTACAAAAGATCATCGGCTTCATAATCGCCTCATCCCAATTAAATATTCACGACCACACAACCATAAAAGAGGTACACAAATGAATCTTTCATAATTTCCGCCAAACCCAAAACTACCTTCTGAACCCATCACTATAAAACACCTACAGTCATCCATTTTCCCTAGGCTAAAAAATGGGTCGAATCTGTCAGTAATGGAGTCTTTTGAACAATATCTCACAATATATTATTTGGTACGAGGAGTCCGAATTTCGCTTCCATTTTATTCGAAACCCTATTGGTCGATGAGGAACCAATAAAAGTCTAGTTTTTCAACAGATTGCTCCCCATGGGTTATTTGACACATGGACTCCGATTTTCGCAACCATTTCACTCGAAACCCTGTTTATCGGCCAGGAACCAATAAAAATCGACCTAGCGAAAAATCATGCAAAATTCAGACTCACCATCTCAAATAACCTATGGGGAGCTACTTTTTGAAAAACTCGATTTTTATTGGTTCCTGACCCATCGATAGGGTTTCGAGTAAAATGGAAGCGAAATTCGGACTCCTCGTGCCAAATAATATATTGTGAGACATTGTTTAAAAGACTCCATTACTAACAGATGCGGCACAGTTTTTAGCTTAGGGAACACAATTGACCGTCGGTGTTTTATAGCAACGGGTTCTAGAGGTATTGCACTTATATCCGTACTAACAGCAGTCCAAGACCACTACCAATACTAATACCGACCAATACTGAATAGCACAAACACTAATACCCCAATACTGTATTGGTATCATTACATCCCAAATTAAAATCAAAATCATGCCAATCCTCACTGTTTTGGTCAAAATGCTCTTTTTTCACCCTTTTCTATTTCGTAACCTAAAATCCGTTGAAAACAAATTAGGATGACGTAAAAACAAGAAATAGAGTTCATCCTTCAGTAATTTCTAAGGTTGAATGCGGAAATCAAGAATGATAAAATAATTATGCCACTGCTCACTTCGTTGCTCAAAGTGGTCTTTTTCCCCCATTTCATTTTTGCAAGGTAAAAACGTTTGGGGAAAATCGATTAGTGGTTGCAGACAAGAATTCGCCTGCATCATTGAATAATTTCTAAGATTGAGTGTAGAAATCAAGAATGAGCAAAAACGTCATGCTCATGCTGATGCTCAGTCAATTCACTTGCAGCCCATGACTCCAGTAAATGTCGGAAGACGCCGCCTTATATAGTCGTTGAATGAACGTGTTCCGGCAGTGGACGGCGGGATCCTGAGTCCGTATGTTACAGGATCCCGCCAGACGGATCGACCGTATCCATTAGTCGGAAACTATTGTTTCCGGCTTCGGGATCCCGTCGGATCTTGTGGTGGGAACGGGGTGATCAGTTTTGCTCCATGCTATCGGTGGAATCCGAGTTCGATTCCTCCGAGAAACGGACGGAAACCGGCTGATATATCCGGTGTCTTTATCGCCGTATTACTGCTTTCACGTTGCTGGGTATTCCTGCGAAATCCGGTCCGGATGCGTCGACTTGGGAAGATCAATCTAGCAAAGACAAGGTTTAGTTGAAATTGAATGTTTTTTTTCAAAAATATGAGCGTTTAATGTTCAGCTTTTTCAGACATTTTTATTAAATTATTTCTTTAATTTACATATTTTTTTTCTATTCTTTCTTATCTTTATCAGTTTTTGATTATTTCTTTGAAATTTAATTTTTTTTGTATAGTATTTCTTTTTAATTTCTATAAATATTTTCGGTATTTAGGATTTTAGATCAACTTTGTATCTATAAATTCAATGCTTTTTCTTAATTGTTTTGATTAAGTTTTCGTGTTGAATTGTTTTAAATTCATGTCTTCCCAGGAGAATCATTCCAACCATTGGATCCGATCGGATCCGACAGGCATCCGATCATGTTTCTATCGGAGTTTCTCTTATCCGATGAAATCCCATCGGATTCCTGGTTGCGATTCCTGATTCGGATCCCTAGAGTTGGATTTTATCGAATCCTACTTTCGGAATCCGATTGGATTTCATCGTGTGATCAGACAGGCCTCTACTGTTCGGTTTAAATGCTTATTCGTACTCAAATAAGAAAATAGGTTTCTTCCGTCGGATCCGTTACTGTTTCCACAACCAGGATTCCCATAAGATTTCATCGGATCGTAGGATCCGATCGGACTCGGTCGGTATGGGATTCATTCACCTGGGTTATATGTATTTTCACGTATATTCGTTTACATTCGATCGTATTTTTATTTTGGGTGAAATAAAAGTTGTGTAAATCTAAAAAATAGTTACCTTTAACTACAAGCATAAAGAAAGAGAGCCTAAAGAAACCGGTTAGCTGCACATAGAGACATCGGTAAACCGCAGTTTACACTAAATGGGTTATTGTATCTGCAATCATAGATTTGGCTAGGATTTTCCAAAAATCTGTAGATTCTGACCACGAATCCTTACTTTCGTTCTTTTGAAGACGTTTCAGCGAAAAACCAGTGCTATATTCGTAGTGAGCGCGTAGAACTACCCAGGTCGAACGATACGGACCGTTGAGTGGACGCAGTTATACGGACCGTAACATCATTAAAATAGGCCCGTATACGACCGTATTTTCACAGTATACGGCTCCGTATACGGTACTATTTCTGGGCACACTAATAAAGGATCGTATACTGTGAAAATAGGGCCGTATACGGCCCTATTTTAATGATGTTACGGTCCGTATAACTGCGTCCCCTCAACGGTCAGTAACGGATATTCGTTTTGACGGACCTGGGTAGTCGAATAACATATTGTGCAATGCATTTGCTAACCAAAGGATTGTTTCGAAGAATTTAACAAAGATCTCACACAGATGTTTTTTATGGGTATTTTTTTATAAAAATAATTCGTTTATTTTGGTAGAGATGATCTTTCAAACAATGTATGACAATTTCTGAACAATAAATGCTCGTTTTCAAACACAAAATAACTTGTCCACCTGCAATACGAAATTTGGCCATTGTGCAGTATGGTATTGCGATTTCTAGAGCTGGAACCTGCCTAAATATAGCAGAGGTCTCTAAAAAACGTTCATTACTGTTTGCAACCGTTTCAAACTAATTCTCAACGAATGAAGTTGAATTAAACGGTTCTAGCCAAGCAGACAAGAATTTGGAAACACGCGTTTGAACGCATAAAACTAGAACCGCGATTGCCACCCATTCACGCCCATAAATAAAACGCAATAAACGCGTTTCTTGTGTAAAATTTTCGCTTTTTTGATTGTGAAAACGCCAAAAAGTTCAGAAATTGAGCGTTTACGCGAGCTCTTATTCCAGACATATTCAGAACTTTAGAAACAATGCGTGTAAACGCTCAATTTCTGAACTTTTTGGTGTTTTCACAATCAAAAAGCGAAAATTTTACACGAGAAACGCGTTTATTGCGTTTTATTTATGGGCGTGAATGGGTGGTAATCGCGGTTCTAGTTTGATGCGTTCAAACGCGTGTTTCCAAATTCTTGTCTGCTTGGGTAGTAGAGAGATGGCCACAGGACAAATAATCACACAGGATTTTATCCGTTGGGATCGGATTCACTAGTATCCACGGCTCTTTCAGATAAAAAATGAGACAAAAATCGAACCTCCGATGTTATAATGAACTTTGAATCGAATCGTCAACAAGTTATTTATCTAAGAATCTTACCCAGGACGAGCATTACGGCGAACAAATACGGTCGTAAACGAACGTTTACGATAACGTATACTACCGTTTCCGATCGTTAATCGCAGTAAACCGTCGTATGTTGACGTTTTGGTATGCACCGTATTACGGCCGTATTTTTCTGCTCCGTAAACGGCTAATTACGACTGCAACACGGCCAAAAAATGTAGTACTCAGTCCATTACGGTCGTTTACGGCTCATTGAAAAACGACGGTAATACGGTGCATACCAAACGGCGAAAAAATTAACGGAAACGGCCGTTTACGACCGTGCTTCTTCGACCTGGGTATACTAATTGATATAAGTGTTTGAATTAGTTTTGAAGTTAAAATCAAAGTCTAGGCAATGTTGGCAACTCGAGGTATTGGAATTTACACGAAGAATGTTTTCCGGACAATATTTCGTCTACTGAATTACCATACAAGAATATTTTTCTGAGGTCAATACCGTCGTAAAACAGATAATGTTAGCTTTTTATATACAGTTAAAACTATAGAAAGATGAACACATGCATTTTCTTCTCACAATTTCGATTCATAGTGTTGAATCTACTTAATTACATCAGTGCTGATTCTGTTGAACTATTTCAACAGAAAACGTTCATTTCTCAAACTTTAACGAATGACTCTTTTTGCTAATCATGTAGACATCCTTTAGCAATACTCCCA
>OENT01003003.1:0-15777 GCA_900239685.1 Rotaria macrura
GGTAACATGTCCGTTACCAGTTACGAGCTTATGGTAACGGGCCTCTACGAGTTACTGGATAACCGAGTAATGGGTTGAACCACTCCCCTAACAAGCATCAGAAAACGTTTTGAGAAAAACTGCGAAGTTCTATAAAGTTCGACCAAAGTATATCAGGCTCGGGGAATGCATTTGTGAAGCCCATAAATCCACAATATCCAGTTCAAATTTTTCGAGAAGAAAGGTTTTCCACGAAAATTTGAAGTGTTTCATTGATATTGTTATTTTCTCACGAAACGCGTTTCTTCATTCAGAGATAGAATTTTTAAAAAAGAAGAGTGAAAATGAAAATAATAAAAATTCCTGTATCAGATTCAGATTCCCTGATCCCGACTTGCTTTACTCAAATATTTTAGAATTTTGTCTTTTTTTCGTGATACCTGGTTTGCTGATAATTGAAAGAGTCGTTGATTCCATCGCTCCGATACCGTTACTGGGTAACTGGTAACGGAAACATTACCCATTACTTGATGAAATAGTCCATTTCTAGTTAGATCAGTTGTCAGATGAGCAGATAATAATGGTGAGTTCGATTCTAAAACTTACCGCCTGCTGAAATATTTTATTTGTATTTAGATCATTTGCTAGCTGAACAAATAATAATGGTGAGTGCAATTTTGATAGTTAAAACCTGATGGAATTTTTTATTTTTATTAGATCAGTTGTCAAATGAACAAAGAAAAATGGTGGGTTTGATTTTAGAAGTTACAACAAGATGAAATGTTCTTTTTCTATTTAGATCAAACATCACATGTCGATCGTTTCAACCATCTGAACCTGGAGGAACTAGCAGAAAAAAAGGCCTGGAAATTGCGGTATTCTGTAAAAATAGACATGACGTCGCTGGACCGTGGACTTTGTCTCCTGGCCACAAATTTTCCTGATTTTTTCTAGTGATTGCCTACCATGTTGGTGTGTCTTTCCGGAAGAAGTGGCACAAACCATGGGAAAACACTTGGGAACGTTTCTGGCCGTAATATAGCTCTCATGTTCCAACGATATCATGTGTTCCTATTTAGGATACAGTGATTGGCTCTTACTTTTCTGCCGGTTTTCACAGAACCCGGCTCTTTTTTAGAAAATGGGAGCTTTTAGCCTTGAATGCTGGTGGAGAAATACTTCCCCAACGAAGCATAGCATTTGGGGAGACTTGCATTCAACGTTGAATTGTGAATTGTAAAGAACTCCATGTACGAAAGGATCGCTATCGGCTATTAAAAATTAAGACCTTTTACGAAACCTTATATCTACGAAACCTCAAATGGTTTCGATTTCGTTGCAAAAATCAGAACCCTTTAGGGTTTCGTGTGGCACCTTTTTTTCTTTCAGTGTATGGTTATAAACAGTTTGCCTGAGGAAAAATTTCAAACGAAATGGTGCATCTGCAAATTTCATGCATTAATAAAGTGGTGACTGCAAAATTTCAATTAGATATATAATATTCAAACGTTTTTCATTTGATAATGTTACAAGACGTTTATAGTAAGTATTTAGAATCTATTTTAAAATTTTTGTCCACATAATATCGAATCAATCGTATCAACATTCTTTTTATTTTCTGTTATAGTAGTAAGAAAGTTTTACATGCTTCTTTAACATCAATTTCTAATAGATATTGAAATTTCCCTATAAAAGAAAATATCATTTTGATTTCTACCAAGGTACATATGTTGAAAATAGGGATGCACTAATACCAGTACTACTGGTTTTATGGGTGCCGGTATTTCCAGTTTGCCAGGATCATCAGTGGCAACACGCACCGGTATTGAGAGTTCCACGAACTGAAACCTCCAATACTGGCACCCATAAAAACAGTAATACTACTACTGGTGCATCCCTAGTTGAAAAGTGCAAATATTTGATTTTTGCCACCGATCTTTTCCTTTAATACGAGGTAGCAAATACGAGTGTTCATCAAAATTTAATTTTCGAAAGTGAATAGTTGGTAAATATGAACAATAAATTGAAATGATAAACGTTCTTTAGATACATCTCCTTGTTTCTTATATATACGTTCGTCCTTAGACGATAAACAAGACTCACTAATTTCGCCACCATTAACAATCAGTGAAGCGTAACGTTGTCCTTCTGTCCTTTTTTAATATAGTTTACCGCGATGTAACATACAATCACAGATCGCTCTCATTGAATATATTTTTTAGATTCTTTTAAATAGAATCTTGTAATGAAGGTAGCTGTACGTAATTGGCTTCTTGATTTGTATTATGAGTAATTATATGTTCACATGTTGTTTTTCTAATAATCATTGTCTATTTACAGTGTACATGCTTTCGTAGCTCGTGTTACTAAACATTCTTTATTGCTTGATAACGACACAAATACAACGTTTAGTTATTATGAAAAGGGCAAAAAGGTCCTAGGTCAATCAAGTATGATATTTATTCATGGATTTTCATCGAACAAAGAATCATGGCTTTCTCTTATCAAAGTTCGTTTAGTAACTGTATTGCTAAATGTCGACAAATATTGTTTTCGTTTAGATTATTCCTGATGGTTATCACTGTATAATAATTGATCTACCATGTCATGGAGAAACAGTTGAATCGAAAAACGATGTTCATACCATTGATAATATGGTTGAGAAACTTAAATCGGTATTGAGTAATTTTCACTAGAATTAATACACTATTGATTTTCTAGTTTTTTGATGCAATGCAGTTAATTAAGCCCATGTACATTATTGGTGCTTCAATCGGTGCTACAGTTACTGCTATTTTTTCTACGAAATATCCGGATTATGTTAGTATGCTTTGTTTACTCGCGCCTGCAAGTAAGTTGTATTAATTCAGAAGTCAACGTTGTTTATATTGTTGTAAAATATTTTAGCTGTAAGAAAATACGAAAGTGATTTAGTAAAACAATTACGTTCAGGAAAAGATTATATACTTCTACCTGAAACATCTGAAGAATTTCATGATGTGGCGAATTTATTGACAGTAAAGCCTATTCACTTACCAAAAATACTTATTGATACATATTTTGAATCGAGATTACATTTAATCGATGAACAAAAAGAAAGTAACGTGATAAGGTAGCTTACAGTTATAAAATAATATTCTATTTTCATTAAAAGCACTCAGAATATTCCTTCAATATGAATATTGTAATCTTGAAGAATATTATGAAGAATTAAAAAACATGAATCAACCGGTGTTAATTATTTGGGGTCGTGAAGATCAAGTAAGAGTATCCTATGAGAAATTTTTTTTTGCTTTGTAACCTTTTTTTATGATACTTTGTAGCTATGTGAAGTCAAAGGTGCTGAATACTTTTCGAACTTGTTATCGAATTCTGAATTAATCATTTTCGATGATTGTGGTCATTTTATATCATATGATAAACCAGAAGAAACAGCGAAAAATATCATTAAATTTTTCGATCTTAATTCTTATTGTTTGATTGATGAGTGCGATAAAAGCACATGATTTTATTTAAGTGCGACATATTTTGCATTGTTTATTGCTATTTATGCGTATTTTTTAAGCATCGATAAATTATAAAAAATAAATTATTACCATCTTTACTTTTTTTAATCATTTTTTCTTATACTTAAAAAGTTTCATGCATAAAGGACAGACAGTGTACTTTATATGTTTGTAATATGCATAAGAAATTTGAATATAGACAGAAAAATAGCTACTCATTAGACGAGGTAAAAAATGGATGATTACAAGTAATGACGCATGAATTTGTAGGTAGATTGAATCAGCGAAATATCTTTTGGATGAATTTGACAAATGAAAGTTATTTATTGCATGTCAATTCACGATTTCGATGATATTTTCGTCCATAGTTACAAAATATTCTAGTGAAAATCTTATTTGGATTTATTCAACTGCTCGAATCATATATTTATCTGAAACCAATCGATCTCTGAAGGATGTTAATTTCCTATGAAAATAATCTGTTTAAACGTTATATGGAAACTATTAATTCTATTGTAAGCTCACATAAATATTATAGCGTTACAGCATGTCCTAGAATTATCCATAGGATTTATTTCACATGATAAAAACATTCCACACCCATTTTTTTCAAACGTCCGCCACCTTTTGGAAACATTTTATATTTAAAAAATTCAATTACAGTGTAATACCAATTGTTGTGAACATTAACACAATTTGAAAAAGTGTTACCTTTCATCATCAGCACTCTCGATAGGGCCCAATGCATTCTCAAAAAAAAGAACTTTACCGAACCTTTTGGGGGGGGGGAGCTCGGTAAAGTTCTCCTTTTTGTGTGGTGACTAGCCCCCTTCCTTTTTCAGTATGCCTGCAGAATACTTTTATTCATATAAAGTCCTGACCACATTCGAGTTGACATCTAAAATGATGTTCGGTTAAATCTAATTTTTCTGTCTTTATCTCAAAATTCTATATTCAACAATGTCGTTGCATCGAAATATCAAAGACAGAATTTGATCATAGAAAGAAAATCATTCATAGGAAAAAACTATAAAAAGTGACTAGTTTGATATGCTTTATACGATGGAATTCTCTAGTGCTGCAATAGATTTCAGTATTGATCATGAAAATGACGAATCCCTCAAAGTTTCACTCAAGTCATGTCGACAAATTTTGATTAAGGCTTGTAACATTTTAATGAGAATTGGAAAACCAAACCATTCAGATGTTCTGAGCAAAATTATTTAGCAGAGTTTTACACGGTTTTAAAGTTTTTGCCTGAAATAAGTGTTTATTTATAGTGAATTAGGTTCTATCTGAAAGATGTTACATTGTCCTGTACGTAAGCCATAATGCATGGAAATCAATATAGCATGTTCACTATATGCGTTTACATTGAACTTCAGTCCCATGTTAATAAGTCTACTATCATTTTCACCCTCATACCAACATGTGTTCTCTGATTGAGCTTTTTTGTGTACTCAAAAAGTGAGTACACTCTAGAATTGGTCAGTGTGTCCGGCCGGCCGGTCGTTCACACGATAACTCTTTACAAATACATTCGATTGAACTGAAATTTTTTGCACAGAATTGTCCGATTAATATCTCGGTCTAGTTCGAAGATGAGAAGAATCCGTCAAGAAATGGCTGAGTTATCAAAAAAATTGCAATATTGACCAAACAATCCCTGAGGTGGGGTACAGGGATTTTTTCAAAAACCATTTTTTCACAGAATTATCCACAACGTATATAAATCGACTGAGTCTTTAACGTTGATTCCGAATCTGATATTAGTTTTGAACAAAAAATTAGCTTTCTAACAAAACATTGACTGAAAACGGGTCTCAAAATGCAAAAAAACTGCATCCAGAAACGAAATTGCCTAGATGTCTGAGATGACCAGTAGTTTCGGAGTTTCTAAAAAAGGTTTATTAAGATAATTCTTTCGTGCACACATTCTAGAATGACTGATTTGTCTCATTCATTTTTTGAAGTACACATTACTCTCGGACATAAGTCCGAAGTTTTCACATTTATTTTATGTTTGAAAATAATCAGAATTCATGATACTTGTTTATTGATACTTTTAATTTTTGACAATCATGAGCAGAAGTAGTCGAATGAGACTATGCCATCTATGTATCCAAGGATTTATTTTAACAGAAGGCAGGACACTATTAAGAGAAGAAGTTTATTATTTGGTGTACACGATTTATTTTGTTCCATTACAAGTGAGAACGTAAGAAAAATTTCTAGATGCAGTAAGTCATCGTTGAGACAATAGCGATATTACCAATTTGGTTATCGATATGTCCCTATTATAACTTATTGGATAATCGCTTTGTCAAATATCTTTATTCTTGATAAAATAATCAAAAGTCACATTTCTCAAATTACACAAGACATTCAAAAGAGAATTGGTTAAAGCAGTTAAAATATAGTATTTATTTCATAAAAGTCAATTACACTCACATCGTCAATTCATAATCACTCAGAAGACGAACATGTGGTAACCATGGAAAAGGACACCTAGAAATATTTATACTCAACTCATGGGTTTGACGTGTTCGCTCGTTTGTCAATCGAATAGTATGTCGTCGACAATCAAGAACTAATTGGAATACGTCATTTCTTTCTGCATCACTTTGATAGTTGTTAAAGTCAGAATAAGCGAGACCATGCAGATAAACAAGATTATTAGTTGACCATCCATAAAATGTTGGATTGTTATATGGATTGGTATCTTTCGGTAAGTTTTTAGATATGATACCCATTAAAAGTAAACTATATGGTTCATATGAGTCAAGTTTAAAACGAAGTAGATGATCACCTGATGAATATCCAGATAGCCAATCGGTATTCGTATCAACTCCTAAATCGTCAAGATATGTTTCAGCTTTGTCTTTGTTATAGTAAGCTGTCACATTATCATTTCTTTTGTGATTAAGTGAAATTTTCGAAATAAATGGCTTGACACTGTTAGAAGAAGAAATTTCAAATTGTTTTTGTTCAATCATTGTTCGTTGTAATTGTTCAATTTTTAATTCCCACTCGTTTACATCCTTCTCGAAAAAGCTTCCATCATTCCGAGCTTTACTTATTTGCTTCGTTAGTTGTGTTAGTTTTTCATTTAAATCAATATGCTGTTCTCGAATATCAGTGTCCAATTGCTGACGAATTTCGTTAGCTGTTCGACGAATTTCACCTATCGATTTTCCTTCCCATCGATTAATTTGTTCCACCAGATCTTGATAGCATTGATCTGCTTTTTGACTTTTTATCTGATGCTTTAAATTATTATGATTATATATTACTCCATTCATTTTTTTTTCGATACTTCGTCGGTGTGCATTAGTATGATGTAAACAAAATACTTTTGAACAACCACGACATATAAAAGCACCAGCCCTCGTATCGCACTTGAAGCAAGAAGTATTTATTTGTTTCGTTGTAGTCATTTATGTCTTTCAGTGAAGACTGCTGAAAGTAAAAGTAATCGTCAAGAGAAATACAAAACGCAAAACAAGTCTTGTTATCTGTTATCAAGTTGAGGGAAAAATATCTTATTCGAAAAAGTTCTCTTCGCGTGGCTTTTGCATGTTGCTCATCGAATTTGCGGTGAATAGATAGATATTGTTGACAGGCAAAATTCAGACTAAGTGTATGAGTATTTAAACTGGGTAGATTTTTAAGTGAAATTTGAAGATAAGAGAAATGTTATGGATAAATCAAAGAGTTTGTTAATTATTTAATATTCTACGTATTCATAGATGGCAGATGTATTGTTTTGAATTTCTCGACTAATAGTTTATTTCGATTCCACCCATAGAAAGTGTTTTTTCGTAAAACTGAGGTTTCATCGTAGAACACCACGATGTCCTTCGAATAACTACAGTATACACATTCGCCAAACAATCGTCTTCATAATAGTGTTTATCGCTGGTTTTCTAGCACGGTGACTTTTGATTTTCTTTAAAAAAAGTCTATCAATTTGAAATGAATCTGTTTATTACCCTTTTCATTTTAAAATTCAATGCCAGGAGACACTTCATCTAGCAAAATGGAAGGGTTTTATGTTCATCTTCAAAATGTCGTGGTAGAAATTTCACAAGTTGACTGATAAAAATGACTGCAACTTTCATACTTTTCAGGAGTAATTGAAGTCGAATCCCAAAAAAACAGTGCTAGTTATTAGAAAAATTAATAAAAAGGAATGATTGTTAATTCACACTGTTTCAAGAGAATTCATGTGATAGAATACTCTAAAAAAATGGTTTTCTACTACATCCCCCGAAAAAAGTTCCGGATTTTTCTAAAAGCATCCTCTGGCCTTTCAAAGCTTAAAGAACGAGTTTTTAAAACTACAAAACTTTAAACGATTCTTACCTTGTATCCAGGATAAGGATAATCTCCTAAGAAACCTTTTATTAAGTTTCGTACGGTAGAAAAAGTTTCGTTGGAAAATACGGAACCCTAAGTGTTTCGTCTTAAACCCTAATGATTCCCTATTGAACCATAACGATTTCCGAAGAAACTATTAGGGTTTGAGACGAAGCTCTAAAGATTCCGTATTTTCTAACGAAACCTTTTCCTACTGTATGAAACTTAAAAAGATTTCGTATGAGATTATTCTTATCCTGGATACAGGGTAAGAACCTTTTTAAGTTTCGTAGTTGTAAAGACTAGTTCTTTACGCTTTTTAAGTTCAGAGGATGCTTTTAGAAGTCTCCGGAACTTTTTTTGGGGGCTTAGTACAAAAAACCGGCTTTTTAGAGTGAAGACTCATACTATTTTGAAAGCATGTCACGAAAATTAAAAAATTAATTTCATTACAGTTCTTTCAGAATCACCGTGAAAAAAGAGGGAACGTCGTTTTTAGTGGCGAAATTGCAGTGTTGTAGATCGTGGTTAGTAATGATTTCAGAAACCGCACTTTCATGTATCCACACAATAATGTACTACATCACTGGATGATGCGCTTTTAAAGACTGCGTTCATCAATCACTGAACTGTAATGCAGAAAATCGTGGTGTATACAGAAACTAGAAGAAATGCGTCTCGACCATCACGATGACGAGCCCAATTTTTCAGCCAAACGTTTTGGTGGTAATACAGTTGATTCATCTGTCTCTGCAAAGGTGCTTTGAGAAAATAGTGCTACATAGAGTTCTCTTCACTGCTCCTAGAAGACCATCGTACCTAAAACCGTCAGGTTGCAGGTTCTGCTCGGTCCACCAGAGTAATTTCACGTTATTTTCTCGATAAAAACCATGATTACAAGTGTTTTTTTCACATATCGGTAGTCACGCCATTTTTACGTTTCTTCAACACTATTTGAATTCACGGTTTTTTTTTCCGTGGTTATAATTAGAGGCTTCAGTAGTTGATTTCTATCCTCTCAATCTGATCTTTAGTTTTACTTTAGTTTAGAAAATTCATTAAGATTTCAAAGCTAAAGCCTATAGCTTATGTTCACATTTCTGTGTAGTGGTGCAACAAATCTTCAATGGGTTTGGGATTTTTCACCAAATCTATGAGGTTTGAACTTAGATTTGGATTTTGTTTATGGATTGAGGTATGGTTCGAACTGAGTTCCTATATGTGGTTTGTGTCTAAATTTGGATCATACAATTGTTTATATTTCTTTTTTCCGCTTAGATTTGGAATTCGAGATTGGTGATATGTATGGGATTTGGGATTTAGATTTGGACTTAGGATTTTTTTCGAATCTAAAATGAGTCAAACTGTGTGGTCATGCTACGTTGAATCTGTTAGCTCTACATATGTATGGAACGAAAGAGACAAGCAGTGTCACTGGTGTTATGTGACAGAACGATGAAAAGGCGACTTTCACGGGAATCCAACCCTCACCACCTGCTATGCTGGCAGTTGTCCTAGAAAATTAGACTAGAAGGCGCATCTTAATCACCGTTTAGCGTTAGAGTGATTCAACTCTGACGCTAACAGAATCCAAATCCCAATCCCAAAACCCCAAGGTCTTGGATTAGTTGCACCCCTATGTCTTTGACTTCGATTCAGTGATTTATTTTGCTTTATCGATCCGATTGATAAATTTCGGTGACATATCGCATATCAAATCTGAAGAGTAGAGTTGTTCATTTTCTCGAAGAGGAAAACTACTAGAATCAGCTATTAATTAAGCCGATACAAAAGGCTTCTTCAAGACAACAATGAGCTTTCTATGAGTAAATGTTAGTTGGCACGCTACCGATGCGATGAAACTAAGATTCCTAATTTCAAGTAAAATGGAAGAACTCAAACAAGTTTTACGTGAGAACCATGTAAAACGGAAATCCTCTGTTGAATTTGATATTAAAAAGACAGAATTTTAAGATCTTAAATAAGTGAGAAAAAAGTTACAAGAATTCCTTTTAGTAGGTTTTTTATGCCCCTCTTCAATAATTTCACTAGAAAATGCAGTTAATGTCACTAACTTCAAAAATAACTGTAAAATAGAAACAACAGATTCTCAGACAAAAATCAGATTAATATATTTCCAATGAGACTGTAGTGTGCAACGAGCATGCTTCATAATAGCTAAAATCATGAACAAGTGTGAAACTACATAGCACCTGTGGCCTTTAATGGGGAGAGCCTGTGGGAGGGGAGAGTGGGAGCAAACCCACCAAATATTCAACTTTAAATGTACAGTCACTGTAATCTTTCAAAACACATGTGAATTTCACAAAACGTTTTCTTTAGATGGCTCTGCTATTTGTTATCATATTGTCAGATTTTCTGTCAAATCCAATACTCTTTCGCTGACTCACTGATTTACTGGAGTCTTAAGTGAACTCAATGCTTGAAAATGACCTAGGGCTATTAAATACCCAAGGGAGTACAATATTCTAAGTAAAAGACTGATTTTTGCTGAACCTTTTGAAGTACATTCAACTTCGTCAGATCTGTGTTTATTGTAAATGTTCCATCGAAATTTCATGCTGTTATCTTTTTTAAACGTACGTAATTACAGATGATTGGATAAGAGAGTAAACATTCTCAGATCAGTACCGATGGAAAAGAACGCTTTCAAAAAGCCGCGATTTTTTCAGAAAATTTTTCCGTGAACAAGGTTTCGTAAATCGTAAAGTGAAATCTTTCGATCCTTTAATTTGTTCGTGTAAAAAAAGGCATCAATACCTCGAAGCAAAACAAGACTTGTTCAACCAGCCGTTTTACAAGTCTCTGGGAATTAGGATGGATGGTTTCTTTGCAAATAACGATTCATCCAAAGCTACACGCTCTCAACACGATTGAGATCTTTTTTTATCATTTCAGAATTTCCTTGCTCCTTAAAAGGTTAACAAATTGAACAATGGCAGAGTTACAACTGAGACTGATAAAAATGAACACATGTCATTACATTTTATGTTCTATAAACATTCAAGAAATATCCTGATTGAAGAAAACAAGATTGAGATCTGGAACTGACGGCCGAATAGTCATCCATAACACTAGTTAGTCAGCTGATGTATGTATCCGGATTGTCCACCCAAAAGAAGGAAAATAAAAACAAAAAGTCACAGAAAGATCTTGTGTATTACATTTTGAAAGAAACATAACAACAGAAAAACATCCATGTGAAAACATACGGTACGAATATGGTCGTTTGTGGTACGTGACGGCGTAAAAATGACCCTTCCCGTGAAATTATTGTGACTTACAGTGATCCGTAACATTACCTATGGGCAGTTACTCGTTATGCTTATTCATATGTTTTGAATATAAAAATTGGCTACATATGTGTTTGAAAAGAATCAAATCTCTTTTGGATATTTTCTGAAGGTTCCTCTTCAGTACTATTTCATATACGTTCAAATGATATTAGAGAACTTCACGAGCTATGTGAATATATAATTATTTTTCTTAAAGTATTACTTTATAGTGATGTAATAGAGAAAACATGGTGTTCAGTCATTTTTTTTCTAGGATAATATATCTACTTTCATGAATTACTTATTTGTTATTCTGTTGTATTCCTTTTGAAATGGAATACACTGTAAAAACTAATCGTAGAATAATAAAACCTAAGGAAAGGGTTTATGCCAGTCCGAAACCTTTCACCGTATATTAATAAACCCTTAAGGGTTTATCATGTCTCCTAAACCCTTTTTAAGCTCATGAATCCTTAAGGGTTTATGAAAGTGCAATGTATAATAAACCCCTTCTTTCGAATTGGAGCTTCTCCGAAACCCTTAAATGGTTAAGGAAACTATCAATGAACGATTAACGGGTTTATTAATATATGGTGAAGGGTTTTGGACTGGCATAAACCTTTTTCGTAGGTTTTATTATTCTACGATTAGTTTTTACACTGTACACTGAATATAATCTTTGTAAATACATTTATTAATTAATACAAATAAAACAATAATAATAATAGTTACAATATTCGAATTTGTTGTGGAGGGGTATTACGAAAACTAAACTAATTGCAATGAACTTCCAACTAAATACAAAACAATGGCACTAATATTTTCAATAGTGAGGGATTATGCCAGTGCACTACAAGCTATCTAGTTGGCTCTAAGAGTTCACTTCTTGGTGCGATTTCATTGATAGGCTCGATCTATTGCCTTTAGATAGATTTAATGTTGGTGGACCGGAATTCAATGATTGATTGGCGTATCATCAGCACCTGTTTAAATGCTGTTCATAGATGGTTTCCATACATGAAAATGATTTCGAAAACGTTTTGATTCTATTGACTGCATAGCATGCTTGATGAAATGCATGAATTTTGAGACGATCGATAATTTCAATATAGATACATGATTATTCACAACCCCAACCAAACTCAATGAATTAATAGACAGACATATATCTATCTCTAAAAGTTCGCAAGAGACTAATTATTCATAGCATCCGAACTTTCATTATGATTCGATGTTTTGCAGTAAAAAATAGTTCATATACGTTTGAACGCATCAAACGAGACTACATATAAGTTCCTAACTAGTTCTCAACTAGGTGCACAGCATTATTCTTTACCTTTCATTTCAAAACCAGATCTGATTGAAATTGCTATTATACCTTGACCGTGGTATAAGAACAAGCTATACATGATTTGAGCTTAGCTTTAAGTGAAGATCAAAGTCAATTTTCAGTGTTTTTGATATTCTCTTTTGTTCCTTGTTTCTTAGCAGTTAGAAAATGTGTGTTTTATCAAAATCCAAAGAGCACAGTCCTTTTATTTTTCTCAGGCCAAAGTTTTCGGTGTTTGTTCAACTTTTTCCATTTTGCATCAACCTATTCTATTCCAAGGGATAGTCTCCCTCATTCCTTATTCAAGGTCGAAACGATCCATTCATACTAAGAATGTTAAAAAATATTATCGATATTGTGAGGTATCGACGTTGATTGTCCAATATCAAATACGAGCGGAATTACCAATTGCTTGAAAGGCTTGAAATAAAACGATAAAATATCGAATAAAGAGAGTATCGATGGATCGAAAAAGTTCCTAGCACCATTAGTATACTAATGTATTATCCGTCTACCTGTTTCTTTATATTTTTCATCAGTCTATTCAATCTTGTGTCTTTAACTATATGAACGAGTGATACGCGCCTTCAATCGCTTATGATCGTTAATGACATTAGTTTTACTTCTAAGATTAGAAGCACTGCATGGCAATTGTCCAATCAATCGCCGTCATTTCCTTTTCCGACTCACAGATCTGAGTCCCATACTTTATGAGGCGACAATCTCAAGAATGGAGGATCCTCTAATTCTCATTGAGACTTTAGTAGATACATTGAAATATCTGAATTGAAAAAAATTGTGTCGAATGTTCTCAATGATGTTTCTCTTGCCCATAGGAGAATCCAGATATAATAAATTATCTTCAAATCTTGCTTGCAATATACGAAATGAAACAACGAGATTTGCCAGTACGCTTAGATTTCAAGATAGCTAAAATGAAGACAGTAGCAAAAGCTACCCGTCACTCTTTCTTTGTGCATGAATGGGACACAGACGAATGCAGTTTCTTATCGAAAAATAATCATGTAGATCATAAAACAATCAACGGACATACTTCGTTAGAGCTTGATCAATAAGTGTTAATACATTTGTGCTTGTGATTAATGTCAATATAGCATTCTTTTTGAATTCTTGCTAACCTAAAGCAACTCATTGATCGAAACGTTACTCTTGGGATAGACTATGGCAGTGAAATATTGCTAACCACTGCGAAGCACTAACATTAATGAAAGAAATGTGACCTGCGATAAACAATAACAAAGACCGATCCATTTTTGAATCTACATCGGTAGTTGAGGGAATTTGAGAATCAAGCTTTGGATCATTTTACCGTTCTGAATATTCAATTCAAGTGCCATCTAGCTATATCGTGATCTCAATTGAAGTTATTCCAATAAATAACTGTAAACTTTATCAGTCCCTGATTTGTGTCTGCCAGCTGAATAAATCAATGATTAAAATAAAATACTGGAATATGTAAAGTGAGTGATTGCACACCACCCTTCCCCTACTTCTCTATTGATAGCAATCCGCGAACAAGAATTTAAAACTATTAAAGCTTCTAAACTAGCCTTACATATTCGGATGGAATATTATTGTAGTTCATGACAATGCCAAAAGTCTTAAATAGGACTCGTATAAGTAGATCGAATGACTTCTATACAATGTCAAATAAATTGAATTCCCATAAAAAATCAGTGTTAGCCGCAAAATTCCATTTTATTCTCAAAAACCGAACAGGATGAATATCATTTATTTGCAATGGCAAATAATATAAAGCATCGGCAATTTCATATTCACTAAACACTCATTTAAATTCTGTCTCAATGAGGTTTTCATACAATAAATCAATAACATCATCATTATTATTCTTCATGAAAAGATAATTATGTAAATGTATGCAAGTAGCTCAGAGAGGTATCCTATCAATCGAAATTTTCAAGTTGTAACAAGAGAAATTGCAAGAGATTAGTTAGAATCGTCCGAATTTTAAACCAATTCAAGTATATGATTGTTAGCATAGAAATAGAATGGTACTATGAAATCATTTTTTCTTGTATTCTACCAGTGTGAATCATATTTTCCAGTAGTCAGCTTTCGAGATTTTTCGATGACATAGATCAACCATAGCTCGTATTCATTAAAGCTTTCAATGACAGCAGTTGATACATCAAATTCAAAGTATACAATAAAAACTTAAACAAGCCCGTGAACTTTCTAATTAATTTAATCGAATTTCTGCAGTTTCGTGGCAGACTCTACTTCAGCTCAAAATTAACACACCTCAAAATTCTAACTAAGATGAATGCAAATCTCGATTATTTATCAGTAATTAGGATTGAGTGCTGCGGATATAATATACATACTTGATTTTAAATGATTTTTCATTAAGAGTATCTTCATGGGAACTTTGTTTATATAAAGCGATGTGTTAGTTTTATTTCTGCGTTAAAAAAAATAAAAAGTGAAAACTTAAAATCCTTAAATACTGAAGAGTCAATGAAGTGTGAATCAGTCCTATCAATACTCTCATTTTTGTATAATTTGTACTGTATAATCTCTTATTTCTCCATATCCACCGTGCTGGCATGGGTTTCGATTTGTTTCATCTTGAGTTAGAAGAACACGCATTCGATGTTGTCCAGCAACGTGGTATCTACCATCGACCGGTGGAATGCTAATACTTACATCAAGTCCAGTCGTGCGAGGATCATCCCTGTGCCAATTGTTGGGGGCTAATCGCTCTGTACTGTCATCAAATACACCATCGTTGTTGAAGTCTATCCACACACCGAGATAGCGAGCATTAATACAGCTTGTTTGAAATACATATGGATCTACACTAAACATGCTACCATAGCCCGATTGTTGAACACACGATAGGGCGATGTGAAGATTATAAGCTGTATTATCGAATAAAGTCACAGCTAAATCACTTCGGTCATAATAATTGTTGGTTGAACTGCATTTTCTATTCTCATCCCATATCTGCGTATTATCTTCACCTGAAAACTTCACAGTATAAATAGCACTGTTGCCTACTGAACAAACAAAACTGCCAGGTGTGCAATACGTGATTGAGGGTCCTAGAAGAGAGAATTCAACAGATTAGAATACAAAAATAGGTTTCTCAAATAATTTTGTGCATCAGTAGACAAGATTCACAGTAGTCGTGTGATTATCTTCACAGCACAACTTTGTAAGAGATGAAACATATTTTCCGAAAATCTATATAATATTTGAAACCGATTTCAAATGTTTATGTACTTCGGAATGCTGTTGGGAGTGGAGGAAACACGGAGACTTT
>OENT01003004.1:0-15774 GCA_900239685.1 Rotaria macrura
AAACGAACTATCTAAAACAGGATACGAATGATAGAATTGCAGTTTGACAATGAGCATTTGAATTTGTTCTTACAAGCCAAGAGTTTATTTATAAGTTGATTCAAATATCATTGCCATCGATACTTCTGTAGGAATTAATTGTTAGTAGTGAAGATATTCTTCAGATGGTAAAAATTAAATTAATAAGAAATTTAATAAGTTATGAGTGAATTCGGAACAATAGATTACAAAACAGGGACTGGAAATAGATATCAAATACCGACAAAGTGTGACCTATAAGTTTAGAATATATTGCTTACCTAATTCAGCATAGCAGCTAATATGTTTCCTAAGGGTATACTGTCATCAATTTCATTCAGTCAACTTCTGGATTGGTCAATCCTAGAAAACACAAATTCACCTCAACAGCCGAATCTCACAAAAAAGAAGCAGACTTTCCCACAAAGATTAAAACTCATGATTAGATTTTGGCTAGTAATGAGAGTCATTGACGTACTTCAATCAATAAGTAGGATTGAATAAAAAATTACATGGATCTCATAATAACATTGTTCACGTGCATTCAACACTTAACTATAGTGCTATCAGTTGTGAGTGCTACTGTGGCTCAATGAAGACAAGACTGTCACTAAACTACATCAAAACTCATACACAAATCATCCGCATCCACACACCTATGCCCCGATGTCAACATCATCTGCGATTACAAATAGTTTTATTCAAACTATGAGAACAAAAACAAGAAAATAACGTAGAAGGATAACAGAGAATCCAATCATAATGTAAATAAATATTCGTTCTTAAAATCTTTATAGACCGGAAACATGAATAAAAAATTAGAAAAGAATGAAGTAACTCAATATCGACGCTGACAAAACTAAAAAGCATATCAGAATTCGATTAGATCATTAACGCATCTGCCATTCTTCACCGTTATCGTTCACTAATTTTTCACCACCTATTTTTTGCATATCAATCGATCTAAAACAAGAAAGATATGTTATATAAGAAATGCAGATATTACTAAGGAGTATATGGACATCTAGTTGAAATTTTATCTGCTCTTAAATGTTCACTTTGATAATTACATAGCCCGAATAAGACAAGGATATTGTTGGGTGTGGGTGTGAGTGCGAATGTCTCTAGCTCCGGATGAGATTGTAGTTTTCATTTTAGGTGTTGCTGGTTAAGGGTGCATCTTGTCGGTAATGTTGGTGTGTGAGCATCCCTGTGTCAAAGTATACTGTAAAACGAATCCGTAGAATAATAAACGAAAAAAAACGTTTTTGAGAGGGCATTAAACAAAAAAAGGGTTTATGAAAGTGCAACGGGACACGAACTTCGTGTCCTGTTGCACTTTCATAAACCCTTATTTTGTACAGTGTAGGGAAGGGGAGAAACTATCGGTAGTAACGGGTTTTGATGTAGTCATCGTGTTGGTTTAAAATTAATAGGCAGGTACATACTAACAATGGCAACCTGTGTACTCCCATTTTCCGTTTTTTTGAAGATACAGCGCGTGTAAAACAGTCTCAGCTACAGAAGAGTAGGCAAGGAAAAGCGCATCTGTTTCATCTAATTGGAATAAAATACTGGTTGATCAGTCGCTTGATTTTAAATATTAAAGTTTTGTAGTTCGCTTATCAGCAGCTGTGTTTTTTTTCTGCAGAATTTTGGGCGATCACGTTACTCGTGTATATATTTGTTTTATGCTCCTGTTACTTTCGAGAATATGTGTAAAAATTCTGAATTTTGAAGGCACAGAATAGAAAATGAGTGAAACTCGACTAATCCACAATGGCATTTCTTCCATCCGATGAATCACAAAATTGCTGCGGCGCAAATACATCAAGAGTGATTTTGACATGCATTTATCCAACGCGGAGAGATTTCGTTTTGTTTGCTAGCGACGTGCTTGCTTTCGATTTTTTTATGTGCTCCAAGGCAGTAAAAGTAGCAGTAAAAGACGGTAAATAGTATTATTTCATTAACTAGGCTTGTGAAGTGACATGCTTTTTTCTCTTTTCTAAAAAACGTTGCTTCGTAAAACGTCTTTTTTAAGTATAGAGTTAATTGTGAATAGTAGTGATTTTAATGAGTGTGCATCACAGGGATTTTCGATACATATGGGGGACATTTTTTATTAAAAGAAGTTTCTCATTCCCCATTAAAATTAGTCTGTAATCGGAGCATGAAATTTCTGATTGCTAGTGCTTGTATTAAACTTCTACGCACTATGGTACGGTAGATATAGTCTAGAATCTTTCATAATTCTGCTTGATGTGATAGCTTGTTCTACGTTTTAGTTTTTCGAACTCATGCTAAAAATTCAGAAACCTCAGATGCAATCCGCTATGTGGAATCTCGTAGTTTGAGCACTTTATCATTGATGATTCGACTGAGGGTAAAGTTTTTCCTGCAATCCCGTAATGCAGTGTTGCTACATGAAAACACGGTGAAGGGTGCGTCATTGTAAAATACAACCTATCTTATCCTTTAGTGGAATTCCTAAATGAGCAAAGACCTTGAAGTTAACACACTGTTATCAAAGCCTGTATTCTGTAAGTATTACAATAGATTCTTCTAAGATAGATTGCACATCACACTTCCTATGATTGCAAGTACATGAGAAAATGGAAAAGTATAATATTTTGCTTACTTATTTCAGATCGCAATGGACCACCATTCACACCCAGTACATAACGGAGCAAATCGCTTGTAGATATCTCAGAGTGAGGAGTTCGTACTCCCACGAGTGACGATCCTCTGAGATGTGAACTTGAAGCTGAAGCAAATGGCGACTGGTGAGCTAAAATACACCAAATTAAATTGCGGCTGTAATATTCATCAAGGAAAAAAATAAGTCTTCTCTTTTCATGATTCATCATAACACTGAAGATAGTCATTTTTTCTAAAAGGATAATTTTTTCTGTGAATCCTTTTGTTTGAATCGTTTAGAATGTGAGATATGATCTCTCGAAACTATATGGAGCCATTAGAAAAAAAAACTGCTTGGGTAATCATTAATACATTGATATCTGACATAGATTAGATGATTCAGCTTTCTTGTGCTATATTCCAAACTTCACCAACAGTTGTGTTCCCATAAGTCAACTGTCTCGGGATTTACGCATGAGAATATTAAATGCGGTTGGATTTCACTGATTTACAAGTACAACGTACTAAAATATTCTCTAGAAAAGAAACACTGGTGTTGCATTTCTATAGTTTCATTGCTAGTGGAGGTTGTCCTTCACTGTGAATAATATTTTTTCATTCTTTCCTTCATATTTGTATTCATGAGTGGGTGTTTTTCTCTCACGCGCATACACAGATGTGCGTGAATTTGAAATACATAGGTATTGCTGATGTGTGCGTCCCATATTACAAATACTGGGCATGATATTTTACTTAAATTCATAGTTTGGTAAAGATACTTTTTATCGAAAAATTATCAAACAACTAAAGCAAATAATATTACTCTCCGAAGAGTAATGGCTGAATGCTTTTTTCAAAAGTCATTTCTGTTATTCGATAGTTTCTCTAGAAGGAAAATTTTCTTATTTATCTAATGTGTTCACTAAAACCTCCAGTTACAAGTCTACAAAATGGATAGAATGTTTTCAGTAGTGAGTGTTGCCTGTCTACTACATTTGATCACATCTTAAAGAATTGTTTGAGGATTTTTTCGATATACACACGTGTCTAGGTTGATGCTTATGACAGTCGCATGGTGTCTTGACGGATTCGATGAAATACAGTCTTTAAGTCACCGAAATCTTTACCGTAATACAGTCTTACTTAGGCGGATGCACTAATATACGACGAGTTTTACCGCCGTATTTTGTAGTGAAGCATCTTTCTTTCAGTCAAAAATAATGGCATCGCTGAACACGACTGTACTTCATTTCAACTCAGCAAGAAATCAAGAAAACCAACACGTATCGACCAACGTTTTGAGAGGCTTTTGCTTAAGCAACTAATTTTTTCGCTTAGAAATCACCGAATACTAGAGAGTCGAGCACGAAAAAGACTTCACAATATCTTATTCTATTACAGTCTATTTATTTGGATTGGTGATAACTTTAGTTCAAGATTTTCGGAGAAAAGGACCTTCTTGATCTTGAAAAGTAAACCCTTTATAGTTTTTAAATTTCAAATAAATTTGCTGGGTCATATAATCGAAAAAATGAACTTTAAATGAATTCTGCTGGTGTTGAGGCTCGTTAAGCTTTCGATGTGTTTTCAATGTTTCTTTCTTCTTACGAAATTATATTTTTTTAGTAAGTTAGGACAGAGTCGGCGGTTTTTGATTAATACTTGTTGTTTTGTAAACACCCTTTAAATACTGATCTCCGATAACTTTTCTTGAGAAAACAGTGTCTGAAAATCGTTTCATGGAGACATTGAAATAGGACGTTTGATGAGCATCAGTCCCATATATACAGGTAGCATATATTGGCGTTTTATTTCCAATGTATTAATGAAGTGATCAAGACTTGCTGACATTTTTTTAGAAAAAGAAATTTATATTAGAATTATATCGTCATATGACATATTTTTCACCTGTAGAAGCGTAGGTTAAGAAGTTCAAATGATATTCTTGTGATCTACAAGTCTGCTAATCTTCTCAAGTTCTTTGAAAATGCTTCGTGTTGTGTATGGATATTGGATGGCTTTTCCATGGTTTTTAAGAAAACTTGCTCGAACATTAGTTGGCAGCTAAATATAAATGAACCGTGATGTGAGACTCAATATATTTGGGAGAAATCACTGTGAATTTGAGTATTCTATCCACAGTGTTCGACATGTTACCTGATACTACTTAAAGGACTTGTAAGTATAGAAATCGGCCCTCGTTTTAGAGTCATTCTCTACCCTCATGCATTAACCTATAATGTAACTTATAGAGTTTCACTTGAAGATTCTATAAGTATTTCATTTGAATTCTAATTAGTAGCATCATCTGTCATTGTGTACCAGTTTTTTAAAGTAGTCTTTCAAAAATTGATTTAAATGTATGTGTTAGAAATAAGAGTAATATAAACGTAAGTGTAACACGTTTTAGTGATTTATCCTTATTAAAGTAGGGCTAAAGCGGTGTTTGATGCTAATGCGATTCTGGTAGAACATCGCTAAAAATTAACGAGTGTTCATTGTGCAGTAAGACAGAATGTAATGAACGTTCACTAAGGTTTTACAGCTATTGCATTCAATAGCTTATAGTTTTGTCGGATCATCCCTTACAATCAACGCATTTTTGTGATAACTCTAAACGATGGAGTCTTACTTTGGTACTTAATGAATGGGAACTATACCTTAGAGTTTCGTTTAGGATGGCTGAAAACAACCATTGTAAACGTCGGGCATTCTCTAGTCACAATTGACTACTATGAAAAAGTTCAGGGTCGAGCATGATTGATCTGGGTAAAGTATCGAGAAAAAAAGAATACGATTTTAAAGTACTATCTATTAACATTGTATATTTTCATATTAAGGGTCAGTAAAAGTTATGCAAGAGGAAATTTTGCCATGATGACAGCATCCAATCATTCAGAACTTTTCCGGGAATCGATGATTAGTTTGTAACAAGGTATCTTCAAACTCCGAAACATGAGCCTATTTGTATCTCAACGTGTCTAACTTTTGAATATACTTTGAAAAATGGAAGAGTTTGTAATAGCGTGAACTTTGCTTCCTATCCTCTGAGAAATAAGTGAAAGATACCAAAAGGTCGCTTAAAATTTATTCTCTGGAATTTACAAGAAAATATCATTTTTATCCACAGAACAGATTTTTAATTCTTCAAGAATATCTACTCTCCTTTACGTTTCAAAACTTTTTCGTCTCATTTGTGAACATCAAGCTAAAGTTCAAAACGTTTTTAGCTAAATTTTAATCATTTCTAATTTAAATCAACTAAATGGAAAGTAAATAAAAAATTTGGGAATTTTATTTGTAATTGGCGAAAAATCACTCGTAACAATTTTGAGAAAATTTATTCAATCATTGTTACTTTTGACTAATGACAAGTTATAACGTTTGGTAGCTACAGGGTTTTAGTATTTCTTTTTAATGAACTTGAATATGTTAAGATCATTAGACATCTTTGTTACTTAATACCTATGTCTTTAATTAGTTTTTCTTGATCATCAAAACATCGTCTCTTTTCATTGCATTACGGAATCAAACATTGAATGAATACCAACTCAACAAAATGCCAGCACATTTATACAAAACAGCAAAAATGATATAGAATACTTTATTCAAATAAAGACTTGTGTTGGATATAGATGCTGATGAGTATATGCTTTTCAGTATACCCCATTCATTCTGCAAACAAAATAAATATAGAATTACAACTATTTATTTTGACAAGCCTTCTTGGAACCTTACTTCAAGTTCGATTGAAATTCTTCTTAAAAAAGCACAAACTGATTACTCTTGCTCATGCATTATGATTATTACTTTATCGATAACAAAAGCAATCTATTTTGCTAGTCAATATCGATTCAAAAAAATATGCAGTTCTTTTTCATAAACTCATTTAAAATCCAACTTATCTTCATATCTTATTTAGTGTTTAAAAACTTATCTTTACAACATTTACAAATGTCTACATATAATCTCAATTATGCCTAGGTCAAAAACTGTCTCAAGTTAAAATTTCACGTCCTGCAATCATTGCTGAAAATTCTTCGAAATCAAAAATCTTTATTGAACGAAAATGAGTTCCTCTATAATTTGCAATGACTTTTCTTAAAATAAAATAGGTTTCTAGTTATTTTGTAAAAATCATAGGATTTTCTATTAACTCTCCCATTAATAAAATTTCTAAAATGAACTATCGAATTTCATCGTTTTGTAGAAAAGAAATAAAACTGCTAAGCATATATAATCAGCCGAAAATTCGAAACACTGTTGTTGTAATTAAACTTCATTTTCTTTATGTTCAAAGTAGCAGAAACAACATGTTATATTTTTTTATGCAATTCTTTGTCACTAGAAGTTATCGTACGGAGGATCAAAGACTTTTGTCCTAAACAAAACTGATTTTGAAACGCCGGTAAAATGCACTGGATTAGGTAAGTGTATACTATTTATATTTTCCATAGAGATCTCGCCTGTTTTAGATTTATTCGCTTATGAAACACTCAAACTCGTCAAAAACATGAACATCGAATTTTAAACGTCGATCATGCTTACTTATTAACGTCGATTGGAAAGAGTCAACTGCTTCCTACGAACAAAATACAACAGCGTATAAATATTATATGAAAGCTAGATAATATCATAATGTTCCTTGACTCAATTGTTCATCGACAGGTCCTACGCCATCGTGTACTTGTATACCAAATGACAGTTCACTATCATTTTGTGGTGCATCCTATAAAGTACGAGAAGTATCAAGATATGAAGGTGAGTTAAGAGAGAGGTGTTCCGTCTGAACTAACATTGTTCGTGTTCATTGCCTCTTTGTTTCTGTTCTAAAATATATTAAAAACTGGTCTGTTTCACCTATTCTTCATAATGTGCATTTTCATTAAAAATACAGAAAAAAAATTTTTTCAACCAATCGACGTTCTATCCGCATTGGCATTTAAAGTATAAAGCTCATCTTATTTTCGATGGTCAAATGTAAATCTCTTTTCGTATGTTGCTCTAAAAACTATATTGTTTTCCATTTATATATTTATTCATATATATTCTCAAATATGTGTAATGTTTTAAATCTAAATCTGTACCTCATAATCAGAACCTATTAACAAAATCAAGCATTCTGCTAAATAGAAAGCTTTGTTTCATGACGCATTATTACTTTTTTTCTGACTATGGTTGTTGTATAGTGTCGATACTTCTAAAAGAACAGCTGTAGACCAATGGGCGTTTTTCATTGGAATTATTTTGCTTGATATTTCAAATTTTTTTTTACAAGTTCTAATTAATAGATATTGTCTTGTCTCTGCATGATTATAAATAAAAAAGAGCTAGTGGTGACATCTTTTTTTTATGGACTCGGAGAATTCCCACTAATTTTTTGTGTTATTGATTATTGAAGTGCAGTAGAAGTAGTAGTCAGAATAATCTCCTTGGTCTTTTTTTGAGTGAATAGATGACACATTCATTCCTCAGCGATCATATTCTCTCATTCTTCATGTTTAGTCGCTCTCTCTCTCTCTTTCTTTTTTCATAGTTTATTTTTCCTCTCTCTCTCTCTCTCTCATGCTGCTCCCACATAAACGCTTCTGTTCAAATAGTCTTCAATTTTTTTTGTTGATATTCATATGATTTACATCGACTAATTTTGTGTGTGAGTGTAGAGTTTTGGTCTTGTGACATTTATACACTCATCCCGATAACCTAGTACAAACCAAACCTGCTTTTTATAAAGTGTATCCTTCACTCTGTATTCGTCCAGATTCTATCCTTTTTATTTTTTTGCTCTTCATTTTGAATGATGTTGTTACTCAGGATATTCTGATACTGAGATATGAACTTTTGTTTTTTGTTCGAGAATTGAACCATCCCATAATAATATGCAACCGTTTCAATAGCGGGACCGATCTTCATTTTCTTATTGATTTCGTGTGATTCCCGTTGGTAAGATTCTCGTTATCAATTAATACATGTTCACTTTGGAGATCAAATAGAACAGATTTCGTTTATGCGTGTCATATTGAATGAATAGCCTTAAATATAAGTCATCCACGATTATATTTTGTCTAAAACTAATCTCCTGTTTCTTTTCTTATCATAAGGAAAGATAGAATCTAGATTGCACCAACATTAGGTTTTTATCTTCTTGTATTGCTTCTTAAGAATTCGGGGCCTTCTAGATAGGGATAGATATGCATCATTCTTTGATTTGGCTAGTTTTCTTTGTATTGAGATAATAAATCGAAATGATTTATCATACGGTTACACTTTTTCCTTGCATAATGTTTTGTTTTATTTTCAGAGGAGCCACCAAAGCAGCGCATGCATACAAGTTTAATATTTCAATCAATTGCTTAACGCTCATGGTTCTATATCAGCCAAGGTGAGACATCTATTCGATTGTTAATTTCCCTGTCTATGTATTAGTTATATAGTGCCATTTTACTAAAAAACGTCTGCATATGGAGATGTATTTTTGCTTTGCTAAGGTTTGCTGTTTTATTCCGTTTCTAATAAACTATTGCAGGAAGGATTGTGTGGTTTTTCCAGTTTTTAATTTGGCAGCATGTATGAAATTTCTTGCGTAGAAAACGCTGTAGTGAAGTATCTGTGTCACTTCAGATCTTATGATTTCAATTCAGGTGCTGTTGCTGAAGATCTGTGATAAATGCTCTCCACTGTTTGTGCATAGAGAGGCTTCTTGACTTATAGGATATTGAGGAATGTTTATTTTGAATATTGCAATCATTGTAAATTTCAAATTCTAGGCTAATCTATTTTAGTGTCAGTTATTCGATACCTTTCACAGATTAATGGACTTTGACCTATCCAATCGAACATTTCTACGCAGATGAGCACCATCCTTTTTTATCAGTTTAGTCTAATATTTTCGTATAGAGAATCGCTTCCTCGTCAGAATTACCTACAATTAATCGAACTGACAAAATTTTTTTCTTTCCAAACCTGTATTTAAGAACGTTATTTTTACTCATGTTCTCAAAAGAGAACTACTATTCTCTTAAATAGTTATGTATTTCATGTTTAGGTTTTTCTGCACCACGTCTGCAAAGTCAACGCTTGATCATCTCCGATTGGAAAAGTTTTTATGTGGACATCAAATCCAAGAGCATGATCCGTTATGAATACTATATGAGGTGAGTGAAGGTTTTATGTTGTTTTGGGAGCATAAAAGACGAACGAATTGGACATAGAATCCTTGGTAGCGCTGAGTAAGGATGTACGAATGCAGTACCTTCGAAAATCCAAAACATTAAGAATTTTCAAGGCTCTTTAAAACATAGATAAGTATTATAATGTAAGAGGAAAGTTCATAAAACAATCGAAGTGAACCGCGTAGCTACATTTAGCACGTTCTAACATCATACAGAATATCGTAACAAGTTTGACAAGACCGTCATATACTATATTAAAAATCCTTGAAAATGTTGATGAGCCTAGTTCGACTCTGAATAAACCATTCCATTAATCCTACACCCACCAATCAATCATAAAAATGAAGGTTTCAAAATATCCTCTCTAACTCGATATCACGCTCCTACTATTTACAAGAGCCTTTTAGGGCGTTGACGAAAGTCCAATGCATATTACACCCTACAAGGATGTATGAATCCTATAAACCATTCTGTAAGGAAGGTCTCTGAACATCCTGAAAAAATCTTTCAACAAGTATTTTATATACTGCAGTGTTATATAATCGTTTCGATTTTTCCCCCATACAATTTCTTTGCAAGGCACATCACAATCACCATGGAAATTCTAACTCACAACAACATAAAATGACACCCACACGCAAAATCTCACGACTAGCAACAGCCACAGCCGTACCTGACACCCACATCCTGTGGGTCCTGCAATAGATCTAAACATGTGTTTCCAAAAAAGTCAAGATATTTTTTTCTTAGCAGTCATTTAAGTTTAAATTTCAAGACAAACTTGGATAATATTGTGGTGCCTCAATTTCATTTTGATTCAGTATCATGAAAACAACTATTATACTCCATCTAGTAAAACGAAGCACTGTTTTATCATGCATGAAAGATATCTTTTTAATTTATTTTGAAACTTAGTGAGTTTCAAACTTTCTAAGGAAATTTTTTTTCATAAAAATCTATTGAATCTTCAACAATGAGATAGACTGTTATAAAAATGATCGTTTAAAATTAATTAGATTCTTATTCCATTGCTCGAATTTAAATTTCAGGTGAAGCAGATGTAATAAAATAGTTCAGCTTACATCGCACATGCGTGTTTTATTTTTATTGTCATCCTTCTTTCATGGTGGTTTGCTTTTGTTCATATGCAAAAAGAAAATGAAGAATCCGTTAACACGTGTTGTGCCTCCTTTTTCATTTCTTTTTACACGTTGAAACTCATCGAAATAAAACTCATACACGTTTTTGTCACGTTATATATTTTGATCTGTATACATATAACCACACAATCAACAATAGACTTCGTTCCATAGCACGATTTAAGGTCGAGAATTTCATCAAGTAATAGAGTTCAATTTCGAAGTTATACTCGTAACATGAGCATCACATTGCTTATGACGGCTTTCAAAATCAACAACTAGAACAGCAAGTCCCATTGTTGATGAAAGAAATAGCAGATGGAGGATGTGGATATTAGTCGGGTCTAGGTGTGGTGGATGCTAGTGTGGACATGAGATTCCGAGGTTTTCTACTCATCATCAAGACACCTCCACATGTCCCTTTTGCCCCGTATCGACACCCCCATTCATCTACAGTCAAATTAATATACATTGTTAACCGTCACCCACACAATCATGAAGCATATTGAAGTTGCTGGTGGCCATATTATGAAATCAGCTCAGTCACCGTCGACTCTTCTCAAAAAAATTCATTAATTGTGTTTTAATTCTTGTTTGTTAAGAAGGTTGATATATTTGACATCATTTTATTCTCTTCTTTTATTTCGAACTTAACTTTAAATTTAAAGTTTAAATTAATTCAATTCAATTTAGCTTGATTTAATATTGAACAAATTTTTATTTATTAAAATTTTAAATTTTAAAAATTAATAATTGTGACGTTTCGTATCTCGATAAGATATTTCATCAGACATAAAATTAAGACAAATGACATGTACATATAAACAAATTTTCTTTTCTTTTAGTATTTAGTCATACCTTTGATAGTGATACGGAAAACAAGACGGTAATAGTAATAGCTAGCCAAGGATTGAATCCTTTTCCTTATCACTATTAAAAGTATGACTAAATACTAAAAGAAAAGAAATTTTTTTATATGTTCGTGTTATTTTGTCTTAAATTTTATGTCTGATGAAGTATCTTATCGAGATACGAAACGTTACAATTATTAATTTTTAAATTTAAATAAATAAAATTTGTTCAATATTAAATCAAGCTAAATTGAATTGAATTAATTTAAACTTTAAATTTAAAGTTAAGTTCGAAATAAAAGAAGAGAATAAAATGATGTCAAATATATCAACCTTCTTAACAAAACAAAAATTCAAAAACCTCTACGGAGAGAGAATTTATATCATTGCACGCCACTTGGAAAAACTTTACAAGAAAAGAACGATAGAGAAACAAAATATTAATTTTATTGAACAATGCAAACAACTTAACTTAATACCAAATGGGTTCAAATTAAAGAACAACACGAATTTGAATAAAAATGAAAAGTTATTATGGCAAACTATGTACAAAATCAGAAACAACACATTACGACATAAACAAAATCAACTAAGATGTATTAATATTGAAATTAAAACTCAAAACTCAATATTAAATCATTACCTAAAAACATCGCAAACAATACGACAACATCAAGATGATCTGAGATGGATCAATACGTTTAATGAAAATTTTGAAAATAAATTAATTGAAAAGCACGACAAGAAAATCAAAATGTTAGAAGAAAAGCAGGGTTACAACAATCAATAAAACCACAAATAACAAAAACAATGAATTCAAAAATAACATATGATACATCTAATGCTATTAATATATCAAAGATTCATTTAAGTAAAGAACAATTAAAAGTAATATCAAAATGATTAAAATTTTTTCCCACACCAACATCGATTAATACAATAACAACTGTGGTAAACTGTGAAAAATCATTATTTTCAACACCAAAATTAATTAAAAATGCAGCTATATCAGAAATATCAACATTTATTCAAAAATGGAGAAAACCGACTAAATCCAATATAAATAAAGATGAAGCAAAATTATTAAAAGAAATAAAATCAGTTGAAAATATTGTTAATAGTTCAAGCTGATAAAAGTGGCAAGATAGTTGTTATGAATAAAAACGATTATTTCAATAAAATTGAAGAAAAATTAAATGATTCTAACGTTTATCAGCAAGTGAAAAAAGATCCAACCCCAGGCAAACAAAAAAATAGGAAGGACGCTCAACATGACTAGTCTGAACCGTCAACACTACTTGTCAGGTCTCGTCTGAAACATCTAGCTTACCCATCAAGATGGGCTGCCTGTAGACAAAATGTCTTGCAACTACGTCTAGACAAGTCGAAAAATTCGTAATACCCGTCATGTCCAGTCCGTTTAGTCACCTTAATGAGTCCTGACTAGTCTGCATATTAGAAAAAGGAGAAAGGAAGTGTGAATAAAAGTGGATTCGAACATTTGACTCGACAGTATTTTATACCTGACGGATATTCAGACGGCAAATCGGATGCTAGCAAAAGACTAGCGTCGATATCGGTTGTCTAAAAAACAGCCTGACGGTGGTTAATCTGCCATATAATTAAAACTAGTTGGAAAAATTCTTAATTAATCTGAAATGCTTTCTAATAATTATGCTGACTATTTAGAACTGTTGTGTATGATTTTCATCACTACTGAGTTTCCGAGAAAGTGCTGACTAATTTAGTATAAAATAGCCTGGAATTTTTAAAAGATCCGTTTCTCATGGTTTAATTGTCAGAAGTGCTGATTTCGACTACTATCAATCGAACTAGACTAAAGAGCGGGTAATATACGGAAGTTTTTTAGTGTCTTTATACTTGCTTAGTATGATTAATGCATAATCAAGAGAATTTAGGATATGAAGTAGGTGCTGGAATAGTAATCATACCGTTATAGGTTTCAATTAAAGGTCAACACTCACAATTATTGAGAAGATAAATTAGAATTTATAGTGTAAAAATATGCTGCTCCTTGATATTTAGATCTTTTCAAGTCCACTATGTGAAATCATGTAGTTTAATAGGAAATAGTTTTTTTCTCTTTATGACTGATGGTTAAACGTGGTGTTTCACATCATGGTCATGAAAATTAGCAAAAATTATGCAATCGAATTCGAGCATCTATGCAAAATTTTATCAGAATTTATTTTTACTATAACTAAAATCAGTCTACGAATAGAAGCGAATTTGCATTTGTTTATACTGAAAATACTTGAGTACATAGGAGCGAAAAAAGAATGAGATAAAATTACGGAATACAATACTTAGTTCTAAACGATATTTATCAATCTTTATCATCAAAAATAAATTAACATGCATAAAATAAATTCAAAAAATAAATTTATAAAACCTGAAATGTTTTATATCAAATACTAATGTATCTTAAACTGAATTCTTGGTAACCTAGATTTTATTAATGATAAATTGAACAAAAGAAATTCAGTTTATCTTTAAATTTCCATTGCGAAAGTTGAAATCAAAAATAATTTTGGAGTGTTATCAGAAAAAATTATATCTATTAATTTAAAGCTATTTTTAATTAATTTTTTAATTTAACAACAATGAGATATTTTTAATGCAAATCGATTCAATGCACTTTTTATAGCAACTGAGAAAAATATTGCTCTTACCCCATCGAAATAAAATTTAAAATTGTTTTACTTGGTCTGAGTAATTCTCATTCTGTGAAAGTAATTTTTATTCATATTAACAATTGCAACTATGAGTAAAATTCTATTAAATAGCATCTTTCGATGACTAATGATATGTAGAAATGATTAACTCGATGATATAGTTCAATCCGCTAAACGATGGGTAAGTGATATATTGATTGCATGTTCGAATCTAATGTTCAGCAGTATATTCCTATCATTTAGACTAGTCGGGACGCAACTAGTGCATATAGCTAACACTGATGATATACAAAACGGTTGATGCTCTGATTTTTTCAGGGTAGCACGTTTTTGGACGGGCAACATGACAGTACAACAAGCCTAGTCTCTTTTGAGAAAAAGACCAGTCATATTCACCAGAATGACGCCCATCTGTCATGTGCTTATGACGTGAGATGTAGACTCTAATGATTGCAGACTAGTCGTATTCCAGTCGGTTTTGAGAAAAAGACGAGACAGGTCGCTCCGTCATGACTAGAAATTCGACTAGACCTTTTACCCGTCTTTTGCTTGCCTTGGATAATTAAGACAGAAATCAATAAAAGGTTACCAAAATGTTAAATCAAAACAAAATAACAGATCAAACTAAATATTATTTAACATCAATCGATGATTTTCCTAAAATTCGTGTTCAACCTAAACTACATAAAATTGATACTCCGATGAGAATTGTTACTTGTTCAAGAGATACAATAACATCACTAATATCTCAATTCATATTCAGAATAATTAAAGAGTCAAGAGCAACTTTAAGCGGCGTGGTATGTAATACATCAAACTTTGTTAAAATCATTGCAGATGTTAAATTAAATCACGACGAACATTTAGCAAGTCTTGATATTCAAGATTTATATACTAACATACCAGTTAGCAAAGCCATCGATATGATATCAAAACGGCTTGATGAATCTAAGAAATTGGACAATTTACCATTCACCAAAACTGATATTAAAGAACTACTAAATATAGCCTTAAAGAACAGTTATTTTCAATTTAATGGTAAATTTTACAAACAAAAAACAGGTCTACATATGGGAAACACATTATCACCAATATTAGCAGACATATACATGGATGAATATCAAAAACAACATTTACATGAAGTAAACATTCCAAGTAAAATATGGAGATATGTTGATGATACTCTAATCATTACAAAACTGAATAAACCACAATTAGAAAAATATGTATATGATTTAAATAAAATACGTGGAACAAT
>OENT01003005.1:0-15751 GCA_900239685.1 Rotaria macrura
TAAACGGTCACAAAATACGTTCGCCGTTTTTCGCCGTAAGAAATAGGTATACGGCCGTGGATGATCGACCTGGGTATCTAATATTAATTTGATCTCATCACGAAGCTACAAACTCAGATTCAGTATGCTCTTATTAGTCCGAAAATTCATCAATGGAAAATATTTTAATAAGAAAACAGTGTTTATCACATAATTATCATGGTAGTCATAAATGACATAGAGCTAATTATTATAAATGAAAAATATCAACAAATGCTTGAACCATCTACACTTCAATAATATAATAATCGATATGCTGTTAATGGATAAACATCACTTACTCAACACAGTTAAAATGATTCCATATATATATATATAGTAGCTGGAGTATTCGGTGTTTCCAGGGAAAATTTAATATTTTCTGTTTGACATATCGGGAAATGATGATTATATGGTTTTCTATAAGTGACCGATCTTGAGTGTTGAAAAATGCGCTGCAATATCTTCAATTTTTAGTCTCTTTTTGTTTCTGCCTTTTTAAAAGTTTTTATAATATTTTCATTCTTTATAAGTTTTTTCATTTTGAGAACTTCTTCATTTCAAGATAGATTACATGCAATGAAATACAATTTTTATTGTAAAACTGTCTGATACACAATGTTCTTCGTTTCTGCACTAAGAGCGATGATATAAAAATTCTTGCTAGTTCCAAGTCCTGAACATGCTATGTAAAGTTGCCCATGAGAAAAACAACAAGTCTCTAGGTTAATACCAGCAACTTTGAGTGATTGTCCTTGAACTTTGCTGATGGACATCACAAAGGCAAGACATAATGGAAACTGCAGACATTTGAATTCTAATGGCATGCCTGTGGGGATGATAGATATTCGTGGTAAGAATACATCCATACCCTTTGCGTGACCTGTCAATATTGTTGTTTCAATAACATGAGACACCAGACTCTTCACATATGGTCTTGTCCACTTACAGAATCTTGGTGCATCGAACTTTATCAGATGCATAATGTGAGAACCAACTTTTAACATCAAATTATGTGGTGGCATACCAAAAAGCTCAAGAAAGTTAAGAAATTCAGTAGTGTACTAAAATTTGTCGTAAATATGTGCCATTGTGTTGACTGTCTTTTACGAAACAGCTTCTCCAGGTAGTTGTTGTTGAATCTGTAAGTTAGTGGCATTTACGCTATTATTTTTAGGAGCAAGAATGGCACCTTCACAAAGTCGTGTGTGGTCGTTGAAATGTCACCGAAGATTTGAACACACAGTGGTTTTCAATACTTCAAATGAATCTACTGTATTGCATTTTTTTTAGAAATACTAATGATTTCACTTGTCTGATCAACTTGTACTTTTCCATTAACCAGAGCGAGCAGTAGTTCAGAAAAATGGCTACCAGGATACATCACATTACAAGTGAACCCGAATGTTAGTTTTGAGTACCAGTTTGCTTACATATCTGCACAGATATGAAGCTTTCAAGCAAGCGTTACGTTCATCCGCTATTGTTCCCTTTGGAATGACCGGCAGTGTTTGACGTAAATCACTGGTTTACAGTACGACAGTCTCCTCCCCCTTCCCATGAGTGTCTGGTTGCCCTAAAGATGGCACCCTATCATTTCGTCTCATTGAAAAAATCAATTGCGATGATTCTGTATAATACAGACTGCCATGTAGTACAATCTTCTTTTTTTAATGTATAAAAGATACAGATATGAATGAGTAACAGTTCAAGAATTCAATTTCACGTTAGCAGCCACGCAGGCCAAATAATCTCCAACAGATTCGAAATTATAAGAATCAGAAATTTGTTTTAATCGTGAATCAAGAGCAGCATAGATCTTCTTTTTGGGTTTTGGTTCTTGATCCACTCGATTTTGCTCAATGTGGGTGTTGATGCATGAGCAAAAAAAAGACCAATTCGAACAGTCACACCCATTTCCTCTTGCAATGGCAGCTTTCACATCGAAAGATATGTTTTTCATCGGTCAGTCGGTGTTGCGTGTACACGAATCCATCATGATACAGATTCGGATTTCCTCTTTTACTCATTAAAATTTCACTATCAATCATTTAGTCGTATGGTTAACAACATTTGCTAAATAGAAAAGTAGAAAAGGTCTATGTCGTAGATAAGATTTCAGTGTGAATGTTTCCTTTCTTTTCTGTTAGTCTTTTGTTCAAGTTAGCTAAGCATATCACAGAAGAAGTAGGGATAAACTGTAGAGGAACATAGTGTATATTATAAAATAAGTTTGGGACGAAATGAGTGTCCACCCTAAAGATATTGAAGATTTCGATCCATAGACTCAAATGTGTGTTTGTGAGACATCGTACACTCATCCCACACAACAAGTACACGGTGTTGAGGATTCTGGCTTCTTCTGTTCCTTTGCTGATGTTGCAGAGAGGAATTTCACAATGTGACAGGTTAAGAGGCAGCTTGAGTGTTGAATGAGCAGTATGATCAACGTGAAGCAATTTGACAGGAATTCTAGAGGAGGCCAGTGCAATTTTCGATTGATACCGGATTCTAGCCTAAAGAAAGTTGATGACAAATATTTTTTCAGTTCTACGTGGTGCGTCAAGGAAAAGTAGCTCTATGGCCTGCCACCAGTAGTGGCTCATTCGTTGATTAACATTTATCCAAGTGGGGGGGGGGGAGACTGCCACTCTTCTCGTTCCCACTGATCCCGTCTTAGCCTTCTTCTGTACCCAAGGTTGCGTCATGCAAAGTTTAACTGTTCTAGCTCTTTCACGGACTGAATGTATAAAGAACAAATAAACAACCAAACTTTCTTCTTTTTATTTATAGAGTATGTTGAAACTAATCGGTTGTTCATTTCTCAAATCCCAATGAGAAACATATTGCATTGTATAGTTTGATATTGAAATTGTCTTCTCGAAAACTAGAAAAAGTGATTCAGGCAAAATCTAGAAAGCAAATAACATGACAGTCCCATGTTATGCTTGATGTCTGACCAATTTCGAAAGGAGTCTTTCTATTCATTTCAGATGAACTCAATTGTTTGTTTGTAATTTGACTTCATGACAACATAGCTTTCTTCCCTTTTAAATGGAAAAGTTCGTTTGATTCAATCAAGAACCTTTTTATAAAATTGTAAAAGTAGTCTGTTTTTTTTTGTATGTGAGGCATATGATCGTATCATAAACGGTTATTCATATCGATATGTTGAATAAGATATGACTAATATACGTGAGATGTCATTACACCTTTTTCTTCGTGATCATTTGAATAATGTTTTATTCAAATTATGCAGTGAGGAATTCTATTTTGGCCATACATGATATAAAATAACTGAAGATAATTATAATGTGCTAAAGGGTTTCATAATTGCTACCAAATTGCCCAAGAGAAAAGTTTTTTTTCTTTCTATTATCATTAATGATTAGATATTTTGTGAATGAGGCAAAAGAGAGTTCATTAAACTTTATTCAATAAGTGAAAATAGGTAAGCAAAGCATTATTGAGAAGCCGTAAGATTTCTGCATATTAATGCATTGGATTAAAGAAGAATTTCCTAGAACTTGTTTTGTGAATTAAAAACATCTTGATGAATCCAATTAATTTATAATTACACCGCACAACTTCAACATTGATCACTTTATTCTATGAATTCATTCAGTACGTGCATAAAAAATTCTCAAGGTCACCTCACACATAGAAGATGACAGAGACGACCATAAACGATAAAATCTAAGAGTACAAGTAGTGTTTATGATGTTATTCGACATGAGTTTTGTTCATATTTTGCTCAGAGTATTCCATCAGGCATCAGTCATGAACGATGATCACCATGTATATTTGCGATATAATTCTTTCTTTTTTCTATTTCTTTTCAGTTTGAAATATTCACAAAAGAAACAAGAACAAAATGGAATCAATACTTTAGGTGAAGATAAAAGAGAAAACGATTAAGAAGTTTTCCGATAGAGCCTATGATTACTTTTTTCAATTTAATCGCTTTCATTCAATTTATAGAGTAATATTAACAATAGATAAAGACATCAAACAATAGTAGCGACGTCAACTACCTCTTATGAGTATTTTAGTTTGACTTTTTTTTTGTATGTTGCGTGTGTGCATATATTCATACGATTATAAGATGATGTTGTTAGTGGGCCTTTTAACGCTGTATCTATTATTGATGTAGAACAGATTTTTTTGAGTCAGTTTGAGATTGAGTGGATGTGAGTAAGTGAGAATTATTTATGCCAAGTACTTGATCGCCGGTCGCCGTCCTCATTGACTTCGGTCTTTCTTGCTTTGATCTCACTTATTCTGTCTCGTATATGCATACACAAATTATGAGAATGTTGCTTAATCGTTAAAAATCAAACATGTTAATTTGTAGACGAACGAAGACTGCAATTCGAGATAATCGAATTAGTGGCACTCTGCTCTCTCTGCCTCTCCTTTTCTCTATATGTCTCTCTATGTGTGGCTATTGCATCTAAGCCTAGAAAGTTTTCAAATGTAGGCCTAGCGATTTAGAATAAGAAAAAGGAACCGGTACACACTCTTTCCTTCTTAATTTTATGATGTTTCAATAGCGTCAATTGTATCTGTTGTATATTGTGTGAACAAAAGTCAATCGGAAAGTGTTGTTGTTGTTAGCGAGAAAAAAAAGAAGAGAAGAATGAAACATACATATAACAGAAGCTGGCTACATAAAGAAAATAAAGAGGGTTTCGGCCTAAATTAGCCTCGCTTTGATTTTCATAGCACTTCCTTTACTAATTTTTCCGGCAGTTGATCTTTTACAAAATGCATACAAACGACTGAGTAAGTACGATAACTTGAGAAGAGAAGAAAAAAAAACCGAGAGAACTTCTTTTAGTCATAGATCGAAAGGTTTCTAACTAAGTTTAATGCAAAGTTAGTAGATTAGTAGGAAGTAAGTGAATCCTAAATGAAATTGTCTTTTTGCATAATCAATAGATGTATTTATGTTGAATATGGGTTGTAGTACCAGCATAAGAAAAGAAACTGACTTCTCGTTTTCCTTCCTTCTCTTGAACTAGGCTCTCTTACTCATCGTCATTGGCGTTCATCGATTCTATCAAGTGTGCGAGAACGCGTATCTCCTCTTGTCAAGCATCCCTCCTCTCCCCCTTCTCTTTCTCTGTCTCTCTCTCTTCTGTCTCATGATGTCAATTATCGATTCTAGATGTCTTCCTCTTCGAATTATTCCGGAGCGGATCTACTCTTCTTCCTCTCTTTTCCTCTTTATATATAACATATATATATATATTTATATATATATATATGTATTTGTATGTGTGTGCCCCAGCGCGATAGCAAACATGGAAGTATCCATGTCTCTTGTCTACTAAACAGAGAATAGAAGAATGCATAAAGGTTGTTTTGTGTGCAAAACTATGTATTCGATTCGTAATATTGACCCTAATGTTCAGGTTATCATTGAACATTGTATAACGTGAACTATGACATTTTATCTTTCATTCACTCTGTTTCATTTTCTGACCTTTTCGGCAAAGAATATTCAAGTACGACAATCGAACATTTGTCTCATTATTTCAAACATTGAGAAAATGAGATAGAAGAGAGAACGAATAATTTGTGATCGTAGTCGTACGCTTGCTCTTTCTTGAACAAGAGAAAATGAAGATGAAGAAGAGGAAGACTCTAGAGGTAACACTTGGTATTTCATGCTGAGAAGCACGCAAGTATTTAAGATAATCAGATAATAGTCACTTTGGGTGTAGAACGAAGGAGAAGAGAGGGAGAGAGAAGAAGATGGTGATCATAATGATTTTTTTGCTGTTATTGCCTCCTGCATACACACACGCACTGCATATTGTCTCAAGAGACAAATGAATAGAGCGCAAAGGCGTGTTGTCGTCAATATTCACCATCATCACCAGCATGTTTAACGATTTGCTATGTTGATAATAACACCATCATCGTCATCATCATCATTTGTCTCTAGAGTTAACAAGGATATAGCTATATATGTATATATATATATATATATATATATATATATATATATATATATCGTTGTACATGAATATTTTTATAAAACGATTGCTTGAGACTTATTGGTACATTTGAACGAACGAGTCAGATTCGGTAAGCAGCTTTTCAAAGATTTACTTTTCTTTTTTCTTATATTGACTAAACAGAAAAAAATGTATCGATTAACTTTGTGAACAATTGTCATTCGGTTGTGTGAAAAGAAAAGAAAGGAAGAAGAAAGAATAATTTTCCTTTTCTTTCCTTACATAATTCTCTTTTTATACCAGCCATTCAACCGAAAAAAAAGTCGGCAACGAAATATGACATTTGTTTCATTTTTTTTCCTGACAATATTAAGAAACGAATCATGACTTCATTTTTTCTCTTTCTTTTTAAGCTTTCTCATACACATGATTTTATTCTTTTTTTCTTATTCTTTTAAAACTCTTATAAATACTCTTATAAAAGTATTTGATAAAATTTATATGGATATATATGAATATAAATATATAGTTATATTGAGAAGTAGAAAAAGAAAATGAGAAAGAAATAAAACAGTTCGCATTTTGATTGACTACTTGACTTGACTCTTAAGATATGTTCTTGCTGGAAGATTGAGACAGAAAAGTTCAATAATCATCATCATCATCATCTTTTTACTGGTCTTCATTTGTTGCTGTCATTTTGATCTGTTAAATCTCTCTTCTTTCCTTCAGTCTCATCTCATCCCAATTTTCATTTCATTGCTCAAATACACAAACACTTGGTCGTTATGATTTGTCTGGTCTATATCTCGTGTTGACAATCTCCTACATTGTCAGGGAAAAGAAGGAAAGCAATGAGAATAGGCAAATGAGAACATTGATTTTTGTTGTTAATTTCTTTCTTTGTGCTTGAAAAGAAAGAAAATTTTATATTTGCTAATTAATAAATTAAATCTTTCTGTTTCTTGGACAACCACACACATTCATTATGAATTTGAAGAAGGAACATGGGTTGTACTTGGAAACACATACGCATACAAGACCATCAATTTCAAATTCTTGTTTGAAATGACAAAAAAAAACTAAAAAAGAATGAAGGAAAAATAGAAGAAGAGAATAATTAATGCGTACTACCGCCATCCACAACCTGATCATTCGGCGTCCTCGTTTTTCTCTCCCTCTGCTGTTCTCACTCGTCAATCACTTTCTCTCGCTTGTGCAATCACACACACAATCATAATAATATGTTCTCGCTACGCACGACGCGCGCTTGCGTCTTGTTCTTTGTTCAAAATTTTCCTTCACTTTTCTCTACTATTGCTGTCTTCTGATCACTCAAAGAAAGGAGAGAGAGAGAGAGAGAGAGCGCGAAGGAGAGAGAGAGTAGAAGAAGAAGAAAAGAAATCTGTGTGCAAATTACTCAAATCTTTTATGAATGAACGCATAGGGGCGAAAAAGGGAAAAACTCGTTGTTCGCACACACATACACTCGTCGTTTTCCCTTTCTTTTTCTCTTATATTCTTGTTCATTGCTCCTATTTATTTCTGCAATTGCTTTGCCTGTCTCAAGTTTCGGTTCTACAAAAAACTTATGTTTCTCTTTCTTTACATACATATATATATATATAATTGCAATCGATTAACGTATAGAGGTAGAAATATACTGCTCAATCAAGTTCTTTCTCTCTCTGTGTCTCTCTTGAAAAACATAGTGTTGTGTCTCTTTTTTTTTGTTAATATGCTCTCTTATTACTTGCCACCCTACTTCTTCGTTTCTTGAGAGGTCCATTGTTATTCTGTTCAAATGATGAGTAGCAAAAAGGAAGCCCCTTTGTCTCATTCTCTCTCCTTCTCTATGTTGCGCGCGTCCGATTGTTCTGTCTTTAGATCTGAAACCTTGTCGAACAAGTCGATTGCTGGTAGTGAACAACAATAATACTAATAAAGACAGTGAGCAGCACCAGTAGTAACAACAACAACAACAACAACAGCATTATCAAAGTTTGACACAATTCAAACTAGACAAACTTTAAATACTATGTACAGTTTAACGCATATTGAAAGACAAATCGATCCCGGAACATCTCGTACAGATACGAAAACTTATAAACACAATGGAGGTAAATTAAACAGAAAGAGGTTTTATTTTGTCAGCATTTATCTTTTGAATACTATCAATTTTGATAATTGATTCTTGAGACATAACAATACGAATAAGTTTTCATGGAAATGCCATTTTGGAAAAGGTCGCCTTTGTACTAGAGATAAATATACAGAATAGATTTTAGTCTTGAAATAGTATCTGTTATTAAACAAATTCTGTCAATAGTCGTACATCTTTGTCTAAAATAATCTTCTTTATATGCTTATTCTCGAACCGTTTGTACGCATATATATGTTTGTTTATGTTTATACATCTTTAAAAAACAGTTTTCTAGACAAATAAGAAGAAAATTTTCACTTTAAGGTTTCCTGACAATGACATCATTAACTTGTATTTTTGCCCTATTTTAGTAATTTTGAAAAGAAACCTGATCAGAAAAAGAATGAGTATCTTATTGCAAAAGGAAAAAAACGTATGAGAATGTCTACATATATCATGAGGAGATATTTACACGAAAAAATCTCATGTTTGTCCATAAATACACGCATAGATTTTAGGTCATTTGACCTCACATTCTTCTACTATATCTTCTTCTTTTTTTTTAATAACCTTGTATCAGAACAAATATGATGCAATCTTTAATGTATTATCTTTTAGCATTTTCTTATTGATCATGTATCGAACGATCATTTATTAACAATAACTGGTCAAACGATAATTCATTACAACTACAATCAACAACTACTACCTATCGATACAAATCACAGTCAAGTAAGCTAAGACAATAGACATAGACATAGACAACAGGTTCATTAAGATAAAGACGACACATGTACATAGAGTCGGAGCTCTAAATAAACTATTACAAAAGTCATGTTGACTCGACTTGTGTACGCACGTATCATACTAGTTGTTGATTGTAGTTTTGTGACATAAGATGTATCATATGTTTCAGAACGACCGAACAATAATAACGGAGACTTTACGAGGCATAAAACGTAAGAGCAGTACTAGTAGTGACGAGATGCAACAACAACAACAACAACAACAACAACATCATTCATCATTCCATCATCTTCATCATCCTCATGCTCAGCAGCAATCATCACATCCACTACCTCCTCATCCACATCATCATCAATATGATACATTAACGATGCAACAACAATCAACTACAAATGTTGTTACACTACATCCATCGGCTACAATACTTTTAAGTGGTCCATTAGCTAGTTCAAATTCATCTCAACAACAAACACAATCAAATTTGGCTAACTATTACGTAGCTCAACAGCAACAACCACATTATGTTACCAATTATCATCATACAAATGGAAATAATCAATATAGTACAACAGCATCACCAACAACGCCAACACAACAACATTATCAAACAAATACAGATAAAACATCCACTGCTAAAGATCGACATAAGCGCGTTCGGTATGTTTGTAGGCTTTCACTTTTTTTATTGATATTTCTACATGAAGAACGATTAAAAAAATCAAAATAGGTGTAAACAATGTGAACCATGTTGCCGTGATGATTGTTCTGAATGTGTACATTGTAAAGATATGCCGAAATTTGGTGGTGTTGGAAAGATGAAACAATGTTGCTTAACGAAACAATGTATCGCACCGATATTACCATCGACTGCTTCGTGTCAAGTATGTTCGAAAAAGAAGGGCTCAAGAAAATTGTCACAACTTAAACCAGACGAAATTCTCTATGAATGTGAACGTTGTATGGAAATACACCATTTACCGTGTTTTCATGTACGTTACACAGTTTTATTTTTCGTGTTCTACTGTGCTCTTTGTTTGACTTATTACATTGGATGTTCGTTTTCTGTCTCTTTTTTTTCTGGATTCTAGACTGCACATCCAGATACGTCTACAAATGAAGGTGTATTTAGTGATGACATACCCGAAACATGGTTATGCCCCAAATGTATCACCGCTAATGCACCTGAACCACCTTTGTATAAATTACGACCCATTGTACGACGTACATTAGTAACAACAAATAAAGGTAAAAATGGACTTATTGAATTACCTTATTCAGATCCTTCTCAACAACAACAACAACAACAACAACAACAACAACAACAACAACAACAACAACAACAACAACAACAACAACAACAACAACAACAACAACAACAACAACAACAACAGCAACAACAACAACAACAACAACAGCAACAGCAACAGCAGCAGCAACAACAACAACAACAACAACAACAACAGCAGCAGCAACAACAACAACAACAGCAAATGAATGTAAATCATCATCTGTTACAGCAACAGCATCATACACTAGCTCAACCATTACCAATCTCACATAGTGAACTTCATCATTTACATCATGGACATTTAGATTTACATCATTTATATGCAACCGGTGGGGTTAACTCAAATCCAAATGTTAATCTTGGTGGAATTTTACCGAATCATAATGATTTACATTGTGATCTGTACACAGATCCATACGAAGCTATGGAGAATGAAGCAAAAAAAGTAGGAAAATCTTCGCTTCGTTTTAGTGTTAATGAAAAGACAAACTGATTTTGATTTTGATTTTAAACTTTAGCGTTGTCTTTATGCCACTATGTATGCACCGAATGGCAATGGTGATTCTTCTGGAACAACAGGTGATCCATCATCATCTATAAATTGTGGTACTGGCAATAATGGACTTGTTGGTCTTGATGATCTATCGACATCTTTGAATGATTCGGATTTATATGTTCCACAAATGTTTGCTGTTTAATTTGATCCCCTTCTCTCTTTCTCTCTCTCTTTCTTGTGATATTTAGCATTCATTCCTCAAGTTTTTTTTTCTCTTGAAATTCCATCAATAGTTTTCTTTTTCTGAATCTGAAAAAAACAGGCTACGAGCAGATACCCCGGTGTATGTGCATAAGGCATTGCAAAAGAAAGAGAAAGGGAGAGAGAGAGAGAGAGCAAGAAAGAAAGAGATTTTTCTTTTTTCTTTCTTGACAATGGAAAAGTCAATAGAAAAAAAAACTGATCGAATCTTCAAACAAGCTAAGGTGTTTTTATTGTTCTATCATCATAAATATAAAAAAATTGTGTATTTGTGAGTGAATGTGAGATTTTTTTTCTTCTTTCCATTTTTATTTGCTATTCATTCTTTTCTTCTCGTTTTTTTTTCGTCACTGTCATTGTCTCGTTTTTTTTCTTTGTTTCTTTTGCATTTGCTTTCTGCGCTCATTACTGCTGGAGTACTGTTCAGTTTTTGAAGACAAAGACAGACGGAGAAATAATAATAATAATAATAATAATAATAATTACAATTATAACATCAACATTAAAATTAATTTGTACTACAGAACAATACTAAGATAGATATTTCAAGAAGAACAGCAGCTTAATTAACTTTCATACTCAATAATGCATTGTCATTAATTTAAAGTAACTCTGTTCTCTATGACATGCAATAGAATTATTAATGAAGTAAATCTTCTAGAATATTTTGTATTTGTTTAGTCGGTTTTCCTTTTTTTTTTTTTTCTTAAAATACATCGTTTGATTTGTGTCGATGGGTTATTTTTTTGCTGTTTTAACTAACAAAAAGAACAGAAAGAAAAAGAAATTATTGTTATTTACTTGTCGATTGAATTAAAATTTAGTGAATTTGAATATTTGATAAACTGAAGTGGAAGAAATACCTTTCATTTTGACAAAGAAAACAAACATTAGTATTCAAAGATCAGCATCGGTACGATCATGTTTTAGGTTGTAATCTATAAATAAGGAAGAAAAAACAACTCGATCTAAAAAAGAAAAGATTAAATATATGATTTAGTTTCATAAATATTAATTACTGTATTGTCTCAAGAAAATCATCAAGTGAAAATTACTAAGAAGAGACGCATACTGGTCTTTTCTAAAAAAATCAATGTCTAGTTGTGCGTGCAATATTCATCAATACTTATATCATATATTGTCAAAATTTACCTTGCAGGCTTCTTAAAGCATAAACAATTGATCATAAGAAAAACCTTTATAGTTAACATGCTATTTCATAAGTAGATATGAGTCTTATTAAACACTTTCTTTAAAGTAGTGGAACAATAGAGACTTAAAAAACTCATTAAAATAATGGAGATTACTAGTGATGGATACAATCGACAGACAAGAATTATCAATATTTCAACAATATCTAAATGTGCGATCAATAAAACTTCTGAAAAATTTAAATGACCATTTCTTTTCTTGAATAACAAAATTCAAGACAGAATGTCTTTATGTATGAATAACGAGTGAATGACTTTTTTCTTCATCTAATCCATGAATGAATTGAAATCGGAAATATTAACCAAAATTTACTTGCGTCAAGATGAAGTTAATAAGGAAAGATGATTCCTCTAATGCGAATCCATTAATGACAATTAAATATAGTTGTATTCATTTGTCATAGAATCATTGGGATAATCTAATTTCATACAAATTTCTCGTTTAACGTGATTCAACGATGAATCATGTATTTGTAAATGTGTCATTTATTCAGAAAACTTTAAGCATAATTTAACACTAAACTTACGCGTATGAGAGCTTATTTTTATTAGATAAAATTGGCTCAATTGATAAAATGCTTTACAGCATAACCAACGAGTCTTATTCTATTTATGTTCTATTGAAACATGTGTTTTTTTGAATACTGATGCAGACGAATGCTGAATCAACATATTAGTGATTCAGTTTTGATCTAAAGAAGTTCTTACCCGATTCATTAATACTTTATCTGAAAGAATACTTCAATATGTGTCCAAAATTTATTGAGCGGCTTTACTCTAATTTTTAGATTATTTCTGTTGAATCGTATCTTTATAACCCTGATCTATAGAATATTGTTCCCAAAACCATTTAAACATCGATCGTGTATCGAAATCAAGTTTCTCTTCTGATCATGAGCCTACTGATGATAGGCATGCCTCATGGTTCCGCTTTTTTTAATTTCAATCTCTGTAAACCTTCAACTTTAAGAACTGCACGAGGCTAATCAGTGAGTAATGACCTCGGTTTTGTATTTGTAGAAAAAAATCATTCCGATGATTAAGTTTTCAATCGATCAAAGCGTAATTTTTTATCTATGATTCGTATTGACATTGAACATGAACATTCGATTGAATTATAGGATTAAAATTAGTTCGACAAGCGTAACAAGAACCCATGGCTAAATATAATCAGACTAGGTTATTCGAAAATAGACATACCGTAAGCGATATACCTAGAGGATATTTTTAAAAGATCTAGTCTTAAATCATACGCATTATAGATCTCTTCTTTAGATTAGATTAAATGAAAGCAGATCCCATGCGATTTATCGCTTTATCAAATACTATATCTTATTACAAGTCTTAAATAAAACATAGATGATGAAGTTTTCTTTTTTTGAATAAGAATGGCAAACAGATGATTTTAATCCTTAAAAAATAAATAATCCAACTCATGACATTTGCTTTTCTACCATAGGGATTGAAATGTAATCCTTGAGTACAAATAAATAGAACGGTAATTGAAAAGAAAACAGTTGAATAGTATTTATTTATTGTGACATCAATATTGATAAAAATCTATTAGAGTTGTTGAAATGCTGGACTGAATATTCATTGAAAAATATTTATATCGACTTGTCGCTGTCACTATTAGTATCAACATAACATATCTAATAGAAAACATTTTTGGTTTCATTGAACGTATTAGTTCAATCAATGATAATAATCATTGACTTTTCATCGATAATTTTAAAAAAAGTCTTTCTATCAATTATCAATCTAACTTGATATGTCTCTAGATAGATAGATACAGTTTTTGCTGAAATGAAATCAATCGAACTATGAAATTATAGTTTCATAGTCATGCGTTTATAGTGAATGAATAGAGAATAATCGCCATGTTATCTTATAGGATAATTTCTATTCTACGTGAAAATGCGCAATAGCCCTATAAAGAGTATCATAGACTCGAAAATTTTCCAATATGTGTTTCTCACACACAATGGATACATTGTATCACACGTGAATACTTGATTTTATTTTTGTATTGTTGATCATATTGAAGAATGGTTAAATGATATTAGTGATCATTTAAGATGTTCGTCTGATAAAAGATTGTATTCATACTACTGTAGTAGTGTATTTGAACACTGTGAAAAATATCATATTTCAATATGTCGTCGAATTTTGACACGGTATGATGGTTATGCAAATATTAAAGTAAAGAGTAAAAATCGAATCAATTAAAGTTCACAAATATAACCTTGACGTATCTGTAATATACATCTGTCATAGAACAAGATTCATTTGGAGTAAGACAATACGTGGTTATGGTTTCGAAATAGTGCTGACATAAGAATACGAGATTATGTACTTCTCATAATCAAATGTGAATTAGAGAAAAAAAATTACATTCAATTTTGATATTATTAAAGACTTCGCCATCTTCTCTAAGTCGAAATTCTACTCTCTCGATATGATAAGAGTAAATTTCATGTGAGCTTGTGTCCAATCGAACAAGATCGGTGTCACTCAGTAAAACTACACAAGCTAATCGATTCATTGAACACGAAAGCATCAATGCCATGGCGTTGTTTTATTGAAAAAATAGACAGAATTACTTGGAGAAACATCACTATCTGATGGTTTCTTTCGTTTTCATTCTGAATTCTCCATTAGTAATATTTGATATTAGTAGTAATTCATTTTAATAGTCATACACTACTTACGATGATTTAACACGTTAAGATTCCCCTATACATGTGTGTCTGACATTTGACCGATAGTAAACGGAATATTACAGAATACTCTACGCAACTTATGACAGTTTTTTATTGGTTTCTGTTAAATTTTTTGAGTGCATCATTTACATGTGTCGAGAATATCAACCAATGGCTGCTGTCTATTGAATGTAAAACTGACGGACTTCTCAGTCAATTCGTATGTAATTACCAACCACTCAATTTCGTTAAATAAAAATAGAACCAAAATATCTATTGATTGCAAACTTTGTCAAATCGATTGAATTGATTATGATCATTGGAAAAAAACTATTGTAAGCACGTTAGATTTGGAAAATTTTCACACTTTAAATCATGCTGAACGATGTACCGAAACAAAAATTCGATTTTCGATTTTTTTGTAAAATAATGTCTTAATTTTGAAAACACAGGGCTGGAAAAATTCGTGAAGTACTTGATGTTGTAGAGAAAACATTTTCCTACAAAATGAGAGTTGAACGAGGCTGGTGTGATTTATGCATCAAGTTTTATTTCAATTCTGTGCAAAGCTCTAACACCGAGACCGAGACCGAGAGTCTCTGTCTCGGCTTTATGGTTTCCGATAAAACTGCAACAAAAATGGATCCATAAGTGGCATTAATCCCGCCTACATCGCATTTTGAAGAAAAATGTTTGCTCTACAAGCATGCATGTTGATCAAAATTGTACCACATTCCTTAGCAAGAGAACAACTTCAAGAAAAGTGGGTAATAGCCAAGAAATACTCGATACACCCGTAATCATGATTATTAGAGTAAGAAAAAAAGGCATCTTAAAAGTTTTATTCATTTTCATTTCATTGAATCATTCTACAATAGTTTTTCTTTACGAATTACAAATCAAAGCGAAAGAAGAAAAC
>OENT01003006.1:0-15750 GCA_900239685.1 Rotaria macrura
AAATAAGATTTGTCTTTTAAATAATTAATTGCTGCTGTAAAAAAGTATTTACTACTAAGTAAAGTTTGAGAAACGCAAATCGATAGATTCTAATTTTTCCACCTTAATTTCAAGTAAAACATTGAATTCTCTATTTGATGTTGGAATTGGATTGTAGATATACGGTTAGATACTGAAGAAAATTTGCATAAGCTAAGATTTTCTAGGTTTCCTGAGAGTATTTTGGTACTTCATTCACGCAAGAACATGTTTTGAAGTTCTTAATGTAGTAGTGCACATCGAGTTCTACTGCAAACTCTTGTAGAACACTCAGAATATGTTCACGGACGAATTGAGGAGAAATTTTATTCGAATCGGGTGATAACTTCACTTTGATTATTACATCAGCTGATATAGGGGGGTCTATAAATAATGAGAGTCTCCGTATTTGTGTTATATGTTGTCTTGTTTTTACAGATTTGGCTGATTTTTTTCTCTAGAAGATCTATCATTTATTTTTCTACAAAGCCATAAATGAACAGATGCCATATAGATAAAAATCCATAGTGATTTTGAAGCGATGCTAAGAACGTGGACGATCAACAATTTCCAATAATAAAATATGATCATTTTGTTTGTAATTGAATGTTTTCACGTCAAGGTGTATTGAGAAATTAAAGTGCTCGCTTTGCAGCGCTTCAAAAGCTCTATGTTTGTAATATGTTAGAGAATTTTCAAAGTGAAACATTTTAGTACACAACAGCGCTACGTTATTCTTTATTTAAAAACCGATGCGATTTTCATGTGAAATAAATAATGTTTAGTTAGTCCTTTTTCAGAGCGGTAATTTTTCTTCTTGAGAGTCATTGAATCTAGTAAAAAGATAGGTTTTTGAAGTCTTAAAAAATTGATGATACAATTGATCGTGGTCTGTCCGCCTCTTCTAGTGTTAATATTCATCAATAGTGGATATTTTTATTGTGTGTGAAAGTGGTTTATCTTGAATTCCCGTAGTATTACTGTTATAAGTATGTTGCTGATTGAATTTCTATGATACTCATTTGTATATGCCATTGCAGAGAATCAAGTACTAAATAATTTAATAAAAATTTAAGTCCCAATCTATGAAGCCGAGACTAAATATGAAGAAAGCGAGCAGACCATCATTATTCATGGGTCATCCGTTACTTGTTCAGAATGCTTTTTGTTTTAATTATATGAGAATTGAAATTGATTTATTGAATATTTTGAACAATTATTGAAAATGCAGGAAGACTCAAATGATCACAAGAAGAATAAAAGATCTGATATTATTCATTTAAACATCAGCTGGAATATTGTTATTATGTACTGGTCAATATGGTCTGTATTAATATTAATAGTGTCTAAAATACATAATCTAATACGAAATATTTCTTTATATGCTCATTATCGTGCATGCAATTTTAGCTATTAATTAACTATGTCAACAAAGTATTGAAACTATTGCAATTAACAGAAGTCAATAACTCGATAATCATGAAGCGTATAAAAAATTTCTTAAACGATATGATAAGGATTGATATTATTCTTTTGTGATAGTAGCTGTATTCGCAGTGTTGATAAGTCAACTATATGATGTATCAAATATTAGTTATATTAACAAAGCGTTAACTTCTTGATTTGATTTAAATAACAAAACAAAATTTATAGAATAAAACTTTAGCTACTGTAACAATGACAATCTAAATACTGTGACACTGTCTTCTCTAAAATCTCATCTATTATGATAAGACAATAGTGATTGTTCAACAGAATTTCTTCAGATCAATCATCGTGGAAGAATTCTATGACTACATCGTTCCTATGCAACTTTCAATAAACCAACAAATGACAAAGCAGATGAATTATTGTTGTACATTTTGAATACGAGACTATGATAGCATATTCTATTTACTTTTGATTACTAATATCATTATTCAATGGAGAAAACTTTTCTCGTTTGATCCTCCATGAGCTCACACATTTAGCTTGGTTTGCTCAACAAATATTTAGGTTTTCAAGAGATATTCAATTTTTGAAAATCCTCCTATTTAGATCTTAGACCAGTTTAGAACTGAAAAAAAAACATCACCATTGGACTAAACATGGCAAAATAGCTTTCTGTCAACATATTTATGAATGATCTGCAGAATATATATTACACTAACGCTAAACGATGATTAAGATGCGTCTTCTCGTCTAATTGGCTTAGGACAACTGCCCGGATAGCAGGAGGTGCAGGTTCGTTTCCCGCGAAGGTCACTTTTTCATCGTTCAGTCACATAACGTCGTGACACTGCTTGTCTCTTTCCTTCTATATATCATATATATCTCTTCCCTTTCGTTTCCTTTCCACTCCTTTCTATATCGCCCACATATGAAGCTAACACACTCGTGGATCTCTACTGAAACAGAAAAACGTTTTTGCAAACACGTTTAGGCGCACTAAAATAATAAAAAAATTATTGTTCCTTTCCCATTTGAGGGTATTGGTCAAGATCACGATCCTAGTTTTTGATTGTGAAAGAAATAGTCACTTTTGTCGTCTTTTGTGCGTTTTCTGACTGAAAGTGCATGAAAAGAGCGGAAAAAGGATGCTTTCGATTAAGTCCTAGAACCACAATTTTAAGCCAGAAACACCCATTTTTTACCGAGTTTACATCTTTTTTGTACTTAAACGCAATTTTGAACTTTTTTTTCTTGGTTGAAAATCTAGCATGTAGGATATGTCTCATCAATTTTTAGCCATAATCTTCACGCCTCCGACAACCACATCCACACCCGAAACTTCCATAATATATTTTGCAGTTTCAAGCATTACAGGGGATCTGCATCGAAGAGTTGATTTTGCATGTATTTTCAGATTATCTATTTGTGTCAAAGCACTTATTGGTGAACATGGATACTACACAACGAAAACGACTTGTACAACAACGCATTTTGCGTATCACAGATATGACTGAAGGATCTTGTGGAATATTCTCAACAGGTTACGACTATAAAGAAGTACCACTTGTTCCACTAAATATTGCAGTAGAGCAATTGCTATTGGTTTTGCCTAACATTGACAAGTATGCAATTAGAGCAATAGAAGAATGCAACAATCCACCAGCAGATGGACTCACCAAAGATGAATCTGCTTCGATCATGCTTTACTCAATGGAAGAACAATTTCAAGGTGAACCTTTATATGTTATCATGAATCGTATTCTGAGGAACGGAGATCGACAACAACTTCAACCATGGTTATTCTATATTAAACTACTTTACACTGCACTTTCACATCTTCCGTCCATTAAAAGTGGTGTCTATCGAGGTGTCAGATTAGACTTGAGCGATGAGTTTAGAGGGAATAAAAAGGTGAAATGGCAGAGCTTTTCATCGTGTACGGCATTAATTGGTGTATTACAATCTGATCAATTTTTTGGCAGCAAAGGTCCAAGAACAATGTTCTTGATCAATTGTTATTCAGGTAAAAATATTCGCAATCATAGTTATTTTCCAAGCGAAGATGAAATACTTCTTCTTCCTGGAATTGAGCTACAAGTTGTTGGCTGTCTAGTTCAAGACGATGGTCTTCACATGATTCAACTAGAAGAAACTGAATTGTCTTCCTCGTTATTGCTGCTCTCACATCATCTTGACTGCAACGAACCCATTTCAAGTAAGAGGAAATTAAAAAACAACGGGAAAAATTTGTTTAAGACAGATTCATCTAATTGATTATAGTGGCTAGACCTGTAACAGCTCGCATCCCTAAGAAATAGTTCCAATATCCAGTTTCTTTTTCGCCAATTCAGGGTAGCAGACGTGTCATTTTAGTATGAGTATTTCAAAATGCCAATCAAGGAGGGATTGGGAAGCAGATCCCGGATCCATGGGCATTCACCAGGAGCTCTGGATCCGAGGATCTGCTTTTCCCTCTTGAATTGAAAAATCTTAACTGATATAATTTTTTTCTAATCTATTTAACAGGCATTGTTCAAAAGAATAAATCAAGCAAGGCAGCTTCTGAATCCAAAACTAAAGTTGACGACATTCAAGACTCAACAAACAAGATAAAACCAGAAGAATTAGCAGCAAATGTAAATAAAACTGTGAAGCGCAATGAAACAATAGGTATGCTCAAACACCTTCAATCTTTCTATTATAATATTTTGTTCTTATCTACTTAATACTGTTAATAACTGAAATAAATATTATTTTTAAATAATTTATTAGTCAAGAAAATAATACTGAAGAAAAACAATATCTTTTGTGTTATTTTCTTTGTAATCATTAACTAAATACTAAACTATTTATTTTTGTATTTAGCGAAAAACATTTTACCATTGTTTGAAATAGAGAATGTGTCATACAAGTCTTTACGAAAAAAAACCAATCAATATCTTCATATTGGTTCAATGAACAAGTATAGACAAAATCGTTGCAGAAAATATTGAACCATCAATCTTTTATATCGCCTTTTACGAAGTTATAACTCTGAAATGAAAGAAGGAGTTTTGTAGACCCTTTTTAAGGATTCTGCTATCGGGTAAAAGACAAAGTTCTCAGAAAAGGTTCTGACCAGAAAAAAATCCTGTTAAATTCAACGCAATCATGTACAACCTTCACAGAAATATGATTCAGTCTCAAAGAAAAGATTCTGTAACATCAGTTGTTTTCTATCTAGCCAAAAATGAAATTTCTCACAGGAGATAATACACTAAATCTGGATTACAATGCCATACATGGTATTGTGATTCTTGCTCAAAACAAATTATCCTTCGAATAAGAAACTCCGAGCTATGTTAGTGTCTATTCTCTAAAACAGATATGAATTCACAAAATTATGTGACATTCTAAAAGAATCAGTGAAACATGAGTTATGAAAGTCACCAACGATGGTCGATAAACACTGTCAAAATCCAATAAAATCGAACAAATACTCTGGATACAATCAATCTAAACAGAAAATAAACCAAGTAGTTATAATGTTATCGAGTAGATCGCATATGATTCATCGATGATGAAGGTCAGCCTAGAGTGCAATAAAAAATTAAGTAGTTACTGTTTGATATTCAAAATCACATACTTTTCATTGATGATAATAGATGATAAACCAAAGAAAGTAAATATAATGTTGAGATTTTATTTCAAAAAAGATGATGTTCCATATTTGATGAAAACCTACGAACCCTAAGTAAAATATTGGCTGGAATCTTGATGAAGGATAATTACTCTTGAAGGCGTTCTATGTGTTGAAAATATTAACTTGAAATTAATGTGCTGATACTGTTACACTTAAGAATCAAAACGATGAAGTCTGAAAATAGTTCTAAATAATTTTACTTTGTTCTATTTTTATTTTCAATCTCCAAAACACCAGTATAGAAAAACAGAAATCCGTCGGTTTGGTCTATTTTTCATATGTAGACCAACAGTCAGTGTGAATCGAATTTTTCGAACAATTTAGAGCCAATTAAAACTCGAGCTCAGAGTGCCAACATTTCAGCAGTAGTTGAAGATTTCTCATTATTGAAATGTGATGGTTATTTACTGGATTGAAAAATGCATTAGCTATTTAGTTTATAGATAAGGACAAACTTTATTATTTTATCACCACTTTTTCGATCAAGTCAACTTTATTTTTCGTAGCTAATGATTCTTTATAGAACTTAATCTAATATTTTCTAGATTTAGAAATCGGAATCTATCTACAGATGAGTGGTCGAAATACTTCAGTTCCCATTCTTCAGTCATTACCAAATCTGTTTTCTCGATATTGTCAAGTTTTATTAAGTACTGATTAACAAAACGCCTTGTGTAACGGGGAAAAGATTGAACTCATGAATTTCAAAAAAATATCTATATTTTTCGATTTTCGGTTCCTGAAACCAGGGTTGCGCATCGATATGATTTTTCTGCAGTCTTCTTTTTGCGTGCTTAATGAAATTATGTTTTCTCCTTAAAACCAATTTGATGTTCTTTTTAGAACAGTGAAAGCTGTTTCGAAGGTGGTAGAGTTGTTTAGGGTTCAGTTATATCTGAACTTGAAATATTCAGAATTATTAGACAGAATCCTATCGATTGAACTTTAAAAAAAAGAAAACTCTTCATGGTTCAATATTTCCTCCAGAACTGTCGAAAGTTTCCCTAATGCTCAGCTGAATCACTCAAGTTCAGTATCATGCAAGTCGGAACTTGTATGGTTCATGATTTTTCCTCAGAATCCTTGAGAGTTAACAGTTGCTGGTCGAAACCTTTTTTGTTTCAATATCGTCACACAAAACCATCAGTGGCTTTTCTCCTATAATAAAGAACTGAAGATGACTGTTTGAAATTTTACTGTAATTAGAACTAAAAGATATCTATCAGTGCCAAGAATTTCAGCTATATTGATCGAGACATTCTTCAAATATTGATTCCTCAGTGAGCTTACTACCAGCAACGACTGCTATTTTATAGCTTTTAGAAAAAGATCATTAAAAATTGAGGTTTCCTTTTTTTTTAAAGACTCTCGGCAAAGTGCATAAAAACTGCGTCTTGTATGAAATGTATTTAGTTTAACAAAATCTGAGTATCTGCAGCGGGCGGAAACAACGCTGCTCAACTCATACTTTTCTATTTTATTAAATACTCATAGTTCAAGCAACCATCTTGTAACAGATGTTTTATGAAGAAAAACCTTTCAGTGTTCTATATTCATGGAAAAAATGAACTCAAATCATTGAAACAATGTAGAGATACTGATTTTATTATTTTGCAGACATTTTTGATATATCCTGTATATTGAAATAATCATCAGACTTCTCATCATTATAAAACACTTATTGATGAAGTAATACAAAATTTTTCTCTACTACTTATTATTTTCTAGAAAATAAATATGGTAAACCGGTCTCTAATCTATCAACATCTAATAGTTATTCTAGTATTCAAACTATTCCTCGGAGAGTATCTATTTCAAGTCGTTGTGCTGAGTCGGATTCATTGATACTTAATGAAGTTTTCGAACAATACATTGGCGATATTCGAATAGAAGATAATGGTTACGTTGTTGCACATGGCACAGCAATGAATAATGGAGAAGTACGTGGTAAAAATGAATATAGAACGGGTAAACATCGACTTCGATTTCAAATTGAAAAATATTCTACATGGATCTTCATTGGTATTATCTCTAAAACTACTTCTATGGAAAAAGATTCTTACAAATCTTCAACATCCTATGGTTGGGTCTCTCAAGATTATTATTATACTGGTGGTCGACCAACGAAAAATGTTGACATATTTTCTATTTATAACAATCTTGAAAATGATTTTATTGAACTTTTAATTGATGTAGCAACACAAACGATTCATTATACTAATGAACGTATTAATCAACCAAAAAAAATGACAGTAGATATCAATAAATGTCCATTACCATGGCAACTATTGATCACTCTAAATGGCTACGATGGTCGAATAAGACTTATAAGTTATACAAGTTTAAAATAAAATTCTTCTTCAAAAACTTATTTTGATCAGTTAATTTTATCTTTTTCTTGATAGATGCGCACAAAAATCGACATTTATAGGTCGAAAGATTGTTTGATTTTATTTTTTAGATAGTTCCGTATATCTATATCACGAATGATTTCATTGAATAGTCTTCTGTCTCATGCCAAAGAGAATGGGTCTGAGTTTACTGTCAGAATCAATCATCGTATGTTAATCGATAAAATACTCGCTCGATATTCATCGGACTTTGTTGTATGTCGAGAACTCATTCAAAACGCTGATGATGCTAAAGCAACATCATTTTGTTTCGAAGTTTCATGCGAATCGAATGATTCAAAAAGAAAAACATTACACAACAGTATTATCACTAAAATTCGTGCAGTAAACGACGGCGTAATCTTTACTGAGACCGATTGGAAACGAATAGCATCAATTGCAGAGGGCAATACTAATGTTGAATCTGTAGGACAATTTGGTGTTGGATTTTTCTCTGTTTTTTCGTTTTCCGAAGAGCCAATTGTTGTATCAGGTAAACAATGCATGGCGTTTGCTTGGCGAAACGATGATTCACTTACCACATTTCGTTGTACATTGCCTGAGACTCAGCAGACAAATTTAACGTCGATTATTCTAAAAATGCGAAGTAAATATGTTCTCAACACAGAAAAATCTTTAATTAAGCGAGAGACTGATCTCAACTCTCAACCATCGACATTTCAATCTATGGCAGATGCATCTAAAATCGAAGTTGTACCAACTATTCAATTGTCTCACATGAAAGCTTATTTCGCTAAAGGTAAATATAATTATGTTGAATATACCTATAATCAATTCAAAAACTTCAACTTAAGAATTTGGTTCTTATTGGTCATAGAGATTGTAACGATCACTGGTTATATTTTTATTACGTAGATCAAAAAACAAAAGTCCGAAGGACAAAAACAACTAATCCTAGAACTTTTTAAGTTTTTCACTTAAGCAGAAATAAATAATGGTCAATGGGGAAATATATAGAATTGACCGCAACTTCACATACAGTCAAAGAAAAAAAGAGATATTTTTTATTTTATTTGACTAAATGTTCAAAATAGGTTGCATGATGTTTTATATAAAGCTCTATCTATAACCATTAATTAAAATATCACATGGTGCAAGGTCTGGTAAAAACGATACAAGAAGTTTTATACCGAAATCATATTGTGATAAGTATGAAACAGAATATTTTTTTTGAAGGGATTGGCTTCGGCGTCTTCTATTAGAATGCAGGAAATACATGTTTTTAATCACTTTCCTGAAAGATGCATATTTGTCATTATCTCGATAATGCTCATAGGTAGACAGCATCTCAGGACAGATCATTTTATTACAAAAAAGCTTGTTGCTAAATATGACTATAGTGCAACCATAAATACAGTAGAAATTCCTTTCAGAACTCCTATGCAGTACTTGTACAACTATGCTTTTAAGTAATCAAATGACTCGAGTTTGAAAACTGAACTTGTACTCTTTCCCATCTTTGTTCCAGGTGTACATAAATATCAATGAATGCTAGATCATCTCTACAAACCTTTTATATGATAACTAACAACTTGCATAGCGGATCTTTTTATTCTAATCAGTGTTTCTTATATAGATCTCACACATGAGAAAAACTGCGGGGATTGCCTAATGAACATAGTAATTATCAATATCTCCGAAGAACTATGAAGTACTTCCAAATTGAAGGATGTCCGAAAAAGTGCTTTTAAAAGGGTGAAGTAGTGCGAAATTTTAATTTATTTAACTTTATTGGTATAAAGAGTACTTAAATCACCCACACCCACACCCACACCCTCTCGAGCTCCATCTTCTTAAATGACTCAAATAAAAAACCAGGGGGACGGAAGATTTGCGGCCTTATCCGCCGGTGTCCTTTCTCAATATTTCTGAGAAATTATCGAGTGAAAAAGAGAAATGTCCCAAAATCAAGAGGGAGTATAGTCCTGCGGGCCATCTGTCAAGACTAATGTTAAGCATACGTTCAGGGTATCAAGCGTTGACATAAATCAAATGTCTCTAAACTAGAAAAATAAATGTCTGAATCTTTTAGCAGTAATTAGAATGAAAAAGGGTTACTGCGCTGATCACCACTCAGAAACCATGATAAAAGTAATTGAATAGCCATCGTACATGATAACGTACTACCCTTTTATAGTTGATTCTTAACAGATTGAACGTAATATTCAATATTATTTTTGTAATCTATAATCTGGCCTTTCTCAACACTATATTAACGGGAGTAGAAGTATTTTATTTTATTTGCATGTAAAACAAAGGTTTTTGAGGAAAAATTTTCTGTCAGCAGCAATCATTAGTAGTTTACATTCGCTAGTCGAATTATGGTTAGTTCATTGGAGATCAATATGCCTATGATAAATATATATCGCATCATCCGTGATAGTTTTGTATAAGCACCAGAATCAGTCGTGGAAGCTCACCAAATCATAAGTAGTGCATGTTATAGTTCATCATTGTGCTGACGAAGAATCTGATTAGATGTAACCGTTCTCATCTTTAGATAATCCTAGATTATTTAATTGTATTGTACTATGAGAGAGTGTGAAGATATTTTAACTATAATATCGTCCTGAATTCAATGTGGATCGTTCTTGATAACCGGTCCTACTCATTCAAAATTACTATTTGTAATCTCATAGACCAGAATATGAAACAGGGATGCATTATAAAAAGTTTCTTTTTCTTTATGGCAGCTTGTTTGATCACGTTATAGCGATTGAGTATGATGTAAGATTGAGGTAAAAAAGTGTCGGCCATCTCTATCCTCGCCTAAAACCTATAGATATCAAAAGAATACAGTAAAAGTTGTCTATTGCGAAAGTTGTTCAACACAAGTTTATCTTGAACAATAGAACAAAAAGTCTCTTTCTTGGTACATAACTGCTAAGCATATATGAAACTAGCTCCTACACGCCCCCTCCCCCCGCTTCTCCCGGTTCTGGAATCTCACCTACGCCTGTGACACTAATGGCTACGATTACAAATAAAATGAAGTTTCATTAAGAATGAGTCATTATTTTTATGTTGTAATAACGCTACTGTATTTTTCTATGTCTAGTACTCTCATTTACAACTCATATCAATGAAATTTCAATAAAAATCAACAACTCAGTTGTATTTCAAGTCAGTAAAAAGAAGAGAAAACTTGCTCCATTAACAAAGAAAATGCCGGTATTCAAAATAAATTCCATATCAAATATGCTTTTTCTTGATTCGTTTGTACAATCCGAACAAACATATTCTATTGCCAATGGTCCATCAATAACTTTAATACATATTGATGTTCATGCAGCATTGAATATTGATGAAGGATTTCACAATCAAATTAGATGTATTTTAAAGAAGAGCCTTCCACCGATCATACGAATCCAATTATTGTATGTTCCAAATAATGTAAGTTCATTGTTAGTTTTATTTATTTCATTAATAAATATTTCAATAATGTATCCTTAGATTATTTCGCAATTACAATCCATGTCTTCAGATAATTTTGATTTTGAAACTCAAATTCTGCATACATTATTGCCTCTCAAATATGATGAAAATCAAACTATTCCGTCAGGTCTGGTATTTATTGGTCTTGGAACACATCAAACAACAGGTCTCGGAATGCATGCCTTTAGTCATTTTATTCCAACAGTTGAGCGTGAAAATCTGGATTTGCAAAATCCACATGCAGAAAAATGGAACAAAGAAATTCTCTCAGCCATAGGACAAATAGTTCGATTTATTTATGATCAATCGATGCTTGATAATGTTTTCTTTAACAATAATTTATTAGATGAATTTTTAAAATTTTCATTTCAAACTTCTATTCCAAATGACAAAATCGGTAAGCCGCATATTAAAAGAATTCAATTTTTTGGTATGGTTATTGTTTAAGGTTTTTCTATTGTCAATGGATTTTTTTCTTCCAAGCAAAATATTTTGATTCCTGTTAAACAAGAGCCATCAGCTTTAGAATTATCATTTTTATCATCATCAAAAGCTTTTCTAGCTTATTCAAAACATATTCATTCATTTCTTTCTGTGCCACTTGTTCCAATTGAGCTTTCAAACAATGGATTATTTATTGAACTTAAACGACTTGACCTGATACAAGAAGTTACCTATGATATTATCAAGAATAGAATAAAAACATGTATTCTTCGATCAAATGAATTTTCTGAATTATTGCGTTGGTTATGTAGTACCGATTTTAATCATAATAATAATAAGAATTTTATCGAAAGTATCTTTTCAGTTATTAGTTTCCGTGATAATGATTCTTCACCGACAATAACTTTGAAAAAAATCAAGTATTATGATGAAATTAACACACCATCCCAATTACCTTTACCATCAAATGTTTTACCAGGCACGATAGCTATGCATATTTCAAATGATGACTTTAATACACATTTATTTCTAAAGCCATTTTCATTAGATGATTTATTAGATTTCTATTTACTTGATGAACAAAACTATCTTTTTAATGATCGAAATACAACTATTTGTTTATTCAATTTTATTTCAAGACATTGGAATAAAATGCAAGCATCTAGAAAAGATCAAATGAAAAACGTATTATCAAAAATTGAATGTATACCAACCGAGCAAGGAATGAAATTACCCAAAGAATCATATATTCGCTCACCAATATTATCACCCGAATTACCAATAATTACAATGAATGTCGTACAACAAATGAATCAAAATCAAAATAATGATACGCAAATTAGTGATCATGATACAAAGAAATCGGACGATCAATCGGATGATAGTGTTTTAAATGAGTTTCTTCGATTTATTGGATGTAGGGCTATTCATGTACCCTCGTTTATTGCTTATCAAAGTTCTCTTTCCAATAAATCACATTCAATCAAAGAAAATTTTCTAATATTCATGCATTATTTAGTCGATCTGCAGAAAACTATGAGCGAAGAAGATATTGTAGCACTCAAACAAAGTCGATGTTTTCCAGGTAAATATGCAATAGACTACAGCAATACGTATTTTAAAATAAAAATCAGCACTGACGAGAATCATGATCGTTTATTTTTACTCTTAAAAATATTTTTATTTATTTTACTAGGTACAACAATTCAATCAAATAGTGAAGCGTATGGTCTATTCCTCCCTAATGAGTTACATGTTCCATGGATTGCTAACAAACTGAAGTCTAATACAATACGTATAATAGTTTGGCCTAATGAACGTATCTCTAAACGCACTCTTGAATTTTTGGTTATGCTTGGTGTACGTGAAGTTCCTCGACTTGATCACCTCATTGATATGATTACTGAAGATTTTCAAAATCAACAGTGCCAACATGATGTAACATCATACATTATACCACCATCACTTCGATTTTTGTCAAAAAATGTTCAAGATTATTATCCAGAACTTTGGAAAGAGAGAACAAATCAACGACCCTTTCTTCCAGCTCAATGGCCACCTAATCCAATTAGTTCATATGACAATCAGGATAGCAATTGTATAGAATTAATGACTGTAGAAACTATTTTTAAAAGTTTGAATATTTTTTTTCTTTGAATATTTGATTGCATCTATGACTTTACTATCTCTATTAGACTTCAACCCATTATGTGCTTGTCCATTGCCACAAGTAGTAAAGCTGTTTAGCAAATACTTGGATCTTTCAATATTAGGTGTCAGAGAGAAACCATCACTGAAAGAAGCCTTTGAAATACTTATGGAGAGAAGAAATGTTGTTCTTAAGTCATTCGAATGGACTCGTTCCGTTTTTACTTATATGAATAGTCTGGACGGCTTGGGAGTAGACTTACGACAGAAAATCTCTGGCTTAGCATTTATTCCACTCCAAGGTTTGATTATTTATTATAACTGATGATTATTTAAATAGTATTTGTAGGTACCGATGAATTGAGAAAACCATCTGAAGTCTTTATTCGCGGAAAAAAGTATTCATCTTCACAAGCGCAAATAGAAAATCAAGAAAAAATCGATACAAATGGACTAATTGATTATATAGATTTTGGACCGGATGCAAATTCGTTTCTTTCTAGCATTGATGTCAAGACTGAGCCATCTGCGTCATTGTTAGCTGAGTTACTGTTAAATCGTCAAGCAAATTTCTTTAAAAACCAGAACCATTTAAATGAAGACAAAACGAACATATATCTTCAATGTCTTAAACGTCTAGCAGCTATTCTTAGTAATATTAACGGGATTACTGATGAGAGATTGATAAAACGACTCCAGAATGAGCCATGGTGTCTCGCATTCTTCTTCAATGATGATCATAAAACTATCAAACAGAGCTATCAGATTGCAGCACCAAAAGATATATATTTGATTGATGATTTTAATATTGCCTCCGATTTCCGTCCACTATGTCCTCCCATGGAACCAGATTTAAGTGAATTATACAAAATATTGGGGTCAAAATGGTTACGAGACTCTGTTGAAATGAAATATTCATTTCGAGGTAATGTTTTCCCTGTATTGAAGTTTGCTCGTATAAAATGTTAATAGATATTTAACAATTGAAGTTTATACCATTGACATGTGCTAGTTAATCAGAGTCGTTGAATCCATAGGAAACGTATCCAAGAGAGAAAATGTGGATCCAGATATTCTAGTATCCCCCGGATCCTTACCATATCTTGGTTCCTTGAATCTGCGATATCGCAAGGATCCAGAGGATATGGGGAGGATCCATATTGATACGACATAGATACAGAAGATACAACGGAAATTCGAAGGATACTGAGAATATGAGGAGAGTAACGAGGATCAGGAAGGCTTTTATTCCCTCCTCGTTAAAAAAATGATGGAATGAGATACACTAAATTATTTAAATAGGGTTTTAGGCTTTCCATTCTACACTATTTCGCTCAATCAACAGTCTTGTAAATCTCGAATGAACGTTAGAAAAAAAGAACCATCAAACATTAAGCAGCCTATATCTTTATTATTCTGAACTTAATTCTACATATCACATAAGGTGATGTTATCAGCTTGAAAACAAGGTATTGTGTCCAAATCTCGAAAAATCCTACTTAGGAAATCAAAAAACACGAAAGAATAAATCATCGAAAGCAAAAGTATCGAAAGAAAAAATGTCGAACTGCTGCCGATCAGTGAATAGATATGATTATAATTATAAAATAACGTGTGAGTATAATTCAAGTTTTATTTTAAAACTCTATGACAATGCATCAACAAAACGGGAGGGCGTTGGTGCGTATTGACGGAGTATTCACAAATACATCAGCACACTCGTCGAAATTCATTCAGTCCATAATCTAGACGACAAAAGTTATTGAATTTCACTAAAAGAAAAAATTGTCATTACTTATTAGCTTCTCTTACTGTAGAGGGAATACCAAGAGCAACTCTAGAAAAGGTTAGGTTTGGCAAGCTCATCGTGATAAATTTGACTAATCACTATTGCCTCTCTACAAACTCGAGCTTTGATGTTTGTCCATGTCTCGTCAATCTCTAATTGATCAGGAACAGGCATACAATTATGAGCATTTTCCGTGCATTTAAGAAGTTCATTCGTTAGAGCTCAAGTGAACGCTCTACTTGCTCAGCTTGATGTCGCGTACCCAATAACTGACGTTCGTAGTGGCTGTTTTCTTGATAAATATGGCCACCGATAACAAGAGTATGTTTTTTCTTATTACTAATAAGAAAAGATATTGCAGGCGTGTAATCTGAATCGATTGATAACATGGTTGCCGCGTAGGTGTAAACAAAACGAAAGAAGTCAATAACAGACGTAAACGAATATTGTGTTTATATGAAAAATTCGTCAAGAGCTGAATGAGAACGTATATAGTTTGTGCAATATGGAGAGTGCACACAAAAAAAAACAAGAGAAAAAAGAAACAGCATCGTCTGGGAACACGGACCCGCAAGAACAGACGAGCTGAAAATAAAAGAAAGCAGCGCACTCATACAATATCAATTTAAAACTGTTCAAGTGATGACAGAATGAGAGGACATCTTTCGAGATTTCGTTTTTTTGATATTTCGTCTTTCGAGATATATTTTTCTATATTTTTTATTTTTAAATTTACTTTTTCGGAATTTTGTTTTTCGGGATTCTTTTTCAAGATTTTTTTTTCGAAAATTTTTCTTTCGAGATTCGGACAGCAATCCGTCAGTTCTATCGCACTATATATAAACGAAATAATTGAGTTTCCTATGGCGAATTTCTCATCAGGAAGATAACTG
>OENT01003007.1:0-15750 GCA_900239685.1 Rotaria macrura
AAAGTATTCAAACCACCAGCAACTAATACTTTCCCATTTGTTAATACGGATGCTGTATGTGCATATCGTCGATAATTCATGCTACCAGTCTGTGTCCAAGTTCCTGTTGATGGATCATACAACTCACAACTATTTTCATACAAATTATTCAAACCACCAGCAACTAATACTTTCCCATTTTTTAACACCGATGCTGTATGCTCGTATCGTCCATAACTCATAGTGTCAGTCGTTGTCCAAGTGCCTGTTGATGGATTATACAACCCAGCACTATTCGGAATATCATAAAATATTCCACCGGTAACCAACACGTTTCCATTTGCTATTAAAGATGCTGAATGGGAAGATCGTGCATCATTTATTTTGTCGGTCTCTACCCATGTCCCCGTTGATGGATCATACAACTCAACACTAATAAAAGAAAACCCATTGACATTGAATCCACCAGCTACTAATACTTTCCCATTTGTTAATACGGATGCTGTATGTGCATATCGTCGATAATTCATGCTACCAGTCTGTGTCCATGTTCCCGTTGATGGATCATACAACTCGCAACTATTTTCATACTCACTATACCAACCACCAGTTACTAACACTTTTCCATTCGTTAATACAGATGCTGTGTGCTGAATTCGCGGATTATTCATACTACCAGTCGTTTTCCATGTTCCCATGGATGGATTATACAACTCACAACTATATTCATACCCATTACTCCAACCACCAGTAACTAACACTTTTCCATTCGTTAATACTGATGCTGTATGGTAATAACGTCCATAATTCAAAGTGCCACGCGTTGACCAAATCCCTGTTGATGGATTATACAACTCACAACTTGTTCCATATTCATAATCCCGACCACCAGTGACTAACACTTTCCCATTCGTTAATATAGATGCTGTATGGGCAGATCGTCGATAATTCATACTGCCAGTCGTTGTCCAAGTTCCGGTTGATGGATCATACAACTCAGAACTATTTTCATATTCCTGAACCTGACCACCAGTAACTAACACTGTCCCATTCGTTAATATAGATGCTGTGTGCTGAGATCGTCCATAATTCATACTGCCAGTCGTTGTCCAAACCCCTGTTGATGGATCATACAACTCAGAACTATTTTCATACCCATTAGTCCAACCACCAGTAACTAACACTTTTCCATTCGTTAATACTGATGCTGTATGATAATAACGTCCATAATTCATGCTGCCGCTGGTTATCCATCCTAGAAGAACAAATATGGTATATGAGTTATGAAAATCACGTCAGTGTAGTACGAAACCGTATCTCTATTCCCAAGGAACTCCATGATGGTCTGCAGGCGAAAATAGCTCCTCATTCATGGTTGAAAGTTCTAGACAGTCTATAGAATAAGAGACTATGGGGGAGCTCATTCAACTAAGTGTTTTCACTGTTTTTCAGTCATGTATCATGATCTTTCGTTCTTGTTGTGGATTGTCTCGTATTGATGATCAATGAATTTTCGAAAATGCAATAAGTTATTCTGTGCGTTCTTTTTAATGACGTCGTTATCGATCCTCAAAAAGATCAGCTAACTGTGGTCGTTGAGTATATCTTGTTATCGGTACATTCGAATTTCATTCCTATCTAATAGTGCTTCTGGAATCTGTCATTTAGTAGTTCGGATCAATCAAGACATATCAGTCCCATCATAACGTTTGTAAACCTTTCACTCCGCTTTTATCTCGACAGAACTGAATTGTTGAAAGTCGATTCTTTTGCAAGGCATGACTGTGGAATGCTCTGAAATCTGGTGTTTGTTTTAAGTTTAACAAGCAGAGTTGTGAGTGTCTACAGGATGGAAGTCGTGTTGGTAAGAGGTGTACGTGCTTCCGATAGATTTTTACTGGGGTGTTTTGTATGTATTCTACGGTGTAAACATATGAATTGAATATTGGCATTTTTCAATGTCTCGCGTAGAGATGGCATTTCTGATTTATATTCAAGCACTTTTGTAGTACCTGATACTGAGGACTTGGAATGATTTGACTGAGCTCATAGAGCAACTATACGATTTTGCGACAGTATTCTGGTTTAGTGCTGCCTCCATAACTTATAAATAGATGTTATTCTGACTCAAAGCAGAAAAATATATTTAGTTTGTAAAAATACTGCAAAAATGCAATCATTTTATTCATAGCTGTTATTTTAAAAGGCTTTTTGGAAGACCGTTAACAAGAGAGTAAATGTCATCAAAGTAATAAACAGACTTTTCGGAATATTCCAAAGAACATAATGAGTGAGGATTAGAGAAAGTCATAAAGATTCAAACTTTTTCGAGGCTTTTAAGAGTTATTTACAATTGCGTTATGCTTTCAAAACTAAATATCCATTGCTATAGAAGAAATTCGTTCGCAAGTCCGAAATTCCAGATGTTGGTGTATTTTATACAATGAACCTCAGCTAACTGTTAAAACACTCTGCTTAACTTTTTTAAATTAAGATAACTTTAGAAGCTTGAAGAGAACCAGACGAAGTATCTTCTGAAATAAGTCAACGCTGTATGATTCACCTGTGGTGTAATTCAGGGAAAACAGAACTTGTGGGATCATTCTTGAGCAATCAATATGCCAAAGTCGCATCAATATCAGAGAATTCGTGGGGAAAACTAATTCTGAGTCTGAAAGACTGCAATAAAAGAATGCTGCAATCAAGCAATCAAAGTCATAGACTGTTGCAACAAGCTGCATCATTCGTATTCTATTCTCTGAAAAATGACTCAAGTATTCATACTGCTTACTGCACCGTGGATGAATTTCTTTTTCTGCTTTTGATAATAGTTAACCTCGATATTTCAGTTTTAACCAGCCCATTTAATCATACCAACTCAATACGATGATTCTAGCCTTAAAGAGTTGGATTTCTATTTAGCTGACAAGAAAGATGACTGAAAATTAATCGAATCTAGGAACAATGTCTGACAATGTTATGTTTCTGAATTTTTCGAACGACTTTTGACAGTTTACTGTTCTGAATAACAATGAAGTAGTCGTGAGTTATTTTAGAAATCGGAGAATTTTCCACTGCACACCAGTGCATCTCTGCTATATCTTCCTCTTATTTTTTCCGCTGGTCACTACAATAAACGGGTACTCTTGTTTAAATTTTACTAGTAGCCCTCTTAAAATCAACTATCTTTATGCGCCAACGTTTGATTACAACGTTCAGTAAGTGGCAAAACTGCCTTAATTGTCAAGTTAGTAGCTGGTGTAGACATGAAAGCTTTTCCAATATTGCTATAAATCTAAATGACGATGTAAATGAAGTTACTACTCGTGTAGAAGGCATGACTATGAGTCAATTATTGAAATAATATAATAAACCCTGATAGATATTTCGTTTGAAACTTCTATCTAAAGGATTTCTATACTTCAAAGAATATATCATTGATAATGGACATCTTTAGATAAGTTACTTTCAATGAAGGATTACTTCAATATTACCAAATAGTGATGACAGTTATATATATCAACAACAGAGAACGTAACTTTAAAATATCACCACAGAATTATGCACATTTAAATGATCTTGCTACAGAAACTCTGTGAATTTTCAGGTATTTTGACTTTGTTTAAAGGGTCTCTAAAGATCTTTACAAAAGTTAAAGTGATTTCAAAGCTGATTTTACAATATCTATCAATTTCTAATAGAAAGGGTGGCCAAATCTATGCAGGTGCAATATCTTACCTGTAATCAAAAGATATATTACTGATACAGGTATATTAGGCTTCTTGATAATATCTAAGTTCCATTGTGTCTTTCTAATGAAGGATGGCTAATGTTATGCTACAAGATCGGGCTATGTATTCTATATAAAAAATGACACAAATAGCGATACTTTTTATATTGTCATAACTTCATTTTAAGTTCATAAATATCTGATGTGTTTAAAACTATGGACTATGGCTCTGAATGTTTGAGCTTTCTGCGTATTTTCGTTCCGATTTTAAAATGATTTCACCATTCATTCAAAAGACATAGACATCCCATGTGGCCTCTTTTTTTGCAACTGCGCCGCAGTTACGCGTAGAGCCAATTTTACGCCGCAATTACGCGTAACTACGCCGCATTCATCGTAGTGAAGGACTCTATAAGAAACTACGCTTACTGCGACGCAGACCAACGTAACTGCTTCGGAGTGATTGCATCGCACGCTCCGTTGTAAACGTAACTGACCAATTATAAATGATTCGTCCTTATTTATAATTGGTCACACTCGAGCACTAATACTTAGCCACAGAAAATCAGTATAAATGGCAGTGCTCGTCACATTTTCGTTCATAAATCATTTTACTTTAAACAGTAGAATACATATTTAATTTTTTTTTTAAATTTTTTTGATTTAAATGTTTTTAGTTGCTCAAGTTTCGAAACTTTTTTTCTTAAATTATTTAACATTTTTTTGAAGAAATTTTTTTCCCATTATTTATTTAATTTTTAAAAAAATTTTTTAGATGTTGTTTTTATGATTTTTCTAGATATTTATTTTCCATGATTTTAATAAATTAATAATTTCTTTTAACTTGTAGTTTTCGTAAATTTTGAAATTTTTTAGCTTTTAATATTTTGATTTTTCTAGACATTTATTTTCCTTAATTTTTGAGGTTTAAATTTTTTTTTTAAGTTTTAGTTTTGTAAATTAATTTTTTTTTAAATTTTCTGTGAAAATTTTAATTTTATAAGTTTAACTTTTTTATTTATTGTACGGAAAAAGTTTTTAAGCTCACAATAAAAATACAAATAAAATGATAACTTTATCTAAGTGCTCTCTCGTATGTCTTGCAACGCAACTGTGACGCATAACTGCAATTAACTGGGACGAACTTTTGCGTAACTGCAAATTTGTCGCCGTAACTACGCGTAACTGCGATTTTTTTATCGTAATTACGCATAACTTCTTCGCAATTTTCCGTAATTACGGGTCAAAGTGCGATCGCAGTTACGCCGTAACTACGCCGCAGTTTCATCGTAATGAAACATATGGGATATATTAGAATGACTCCATTTAAATTATGTGTACAGTTATCTCGATCTTATCATGTCCTCAGGCATTTTTTGGGATTTATACAGATTTTTAGAAGCTTTTTTTCTTACGTAGGATTCTATGACAATACACTCTAATTATTTTGTGTAGTGTAATTAAAAAACGTAAATCTTCTACGTTTTCTCATTTGATTGTATTAACAGAAACTAGTTTTACATCTAGCAAATGCAACCATTGCTGCCGAGAGAACTATTGATGATAAAGTATCGAAGACGTTTTTCGAATATCAGATTTGATATTAGATATCATGCTGCCGTTTTAAATAGCTGTGTTCGTCTAGCCTCAAATTTGAATATCATTATGATAGAGGTTTCCGAAATAAAATCTTTTAGATTAATTTTTACTTTTTAAAACTGATAAGAAAAGTACTGAGGTTAGAGACCTGCGGAGTCAATTTTTTTATTCCGAAACTCGACTCCGACTCCGAAAAATTTCGTTTTTTTTCACTCCGACGGAGTTCGGCGCTCCCCGCAGGTCTCTAACTGAGGTAGAATATCCCCTCGCATAGGGTTTTCTAATTGTGAATACATTAGATGGGGCAGTTTAGTGAGCGATGTTCCAGGTCTGTTATATACACTTTTTCGAAATATGGAAGACATGCCGATCACATCGTTTAACGGTTGCTTATTAATTAAGGAACGGGGGTATTATTCATGAATAATAGAAGTGATATATTATAGATGAATATTGTTAGACCAGGGGAATATCTTATGTGGGCTTCATCATCGGTGATGCGCAGTGTCAGTTGCAGCGTCATATGAACATGTACGGAATTTGTTTGAATTTTTCTGAACTGAGTCATGGGATTAATCTTAGAAATTTCAATCTAATGATAAAACAATGAGTATCAAGAACAATTAAATATTCTTACTATAATTTTAGTAGCATAACTCTAAAAGTATCATTGATAATTCCGATCGATGGAATCTATTGCATATAACATTTTTCACAACAGCGATTCCACGCTACCAATATTGAGAGGAAAAATGTTTAAATTGCTGGGAGACACATATCATAAAATATATACATGTATACGCTGTATGGATTTTTCTTCTCAAATAAGTTCTACCGCTGATAATGGATACCAAGTGTTTACTTCAGAACATTTATTTCAGTTCATGAAATATTTATGAAAGAGTACGTGGTGCAATAGAGATTGATTGTCTAGCTCTGAACCACCTACGGTGATGTTCAAATTCTTTGCTAAGAGGCTGAGAATAATTTGACAGAAATTGATAGTCATCAGTTAGGCAACGATATCATGTTCCAAGTAAGCAGTTCCGCAAGAAAAAGTGTGACTAGATCATTCATAACTGTTATTTACGATTTCAAGTTGTTGACTCGGAGTATATCATTTTCTTAAAATTGAATTAATTAAGTTCAGTAATTAAAGGGTTTCGCTTAATACTTCATTCTTAACACAAAGTATTAATGAAAAATTTAAAGCTTAGCTTAAGTTTAAGAGAAGTTAAATGGGCCATCCTACTATTAATAGAGACCATCTCTAGATGAATTCCGATGTAAGAGTTGGTGTTGCATAACATCAGATACCTCACTTCATTCTCATAGGTAAGTGCGTTTTTATTTAACGTTCTCCCTAAATTGTATGCATTTACTGTGCTGGTATTCAAACCATCTATCGTGAAGTGTCGCTAAAATATGCTTAATTCGTGTAAGATAATGATTTTGGGTGTGAATTGTTTCCGAGATGGCGATTTGGTCAATATTATTGATACAACGCTTCAAAATTCATATGGCACAGCATGAACAGACTTATCTGTTTCTTTCTCGTATATCGATTGATTTCTGCATACTCCTTGATTATGAAGTTTCACTATTCGGTACTTAACGAAATAAATTTTCTCTAGTGGTCATTTCTTCTTTGCATAGATCAACCAGTTTTTGTTATTCAAATGGTCAAACTATCAAGTTCTTTTATCGCATTATTAGACTTAATACATGATAGGAGCAAAATATTAGAGACATGACGTCTCTACAGAGTGGTAAAAGATATTATTCACATACAATATTGTGCTCGTAGTAATAGTACAACGGCCAAAGACTATACTCAGCATATCAAAATATAGAATTTTGTTGGTATTTGACGATTTTCGACTTGAGTTACATCTTAAAATTTCGATTAGATATCGTAATCGAATTCAGCATTGAAGTTTGTTATGCTTACACCAACCGATCCGTGAAAAGTCACGGTATGAATATACAAAAGGAAAAAAAGAGGACTCAACAACTTTTGAAACATAATACTTTATACTATCGATGTTATTCGTGGTCAGCGAACTACTCGAGCCAGGAATATTTCAATGAAGAAAAATGTTCAAAATGTACTGGAGCGAGAACGAAGAAGAAAATGATGGGTCACAATAGTAATTCGATTTTTACGTTTGGAATAAACTCTTTTCTAGTCGAAATGTCAGAAACAGCGACTTATTTTGCGTTTGTCTATTACATTAACAACTCATAATTAATTTTAGGCTCTAAATCGAATGAATGATCATGCGATTTGTTTACTATAAAGATAATCTGAAATTGTGAATGGTCAACCCAAATTTTCTATATTTGGACTGATATTATTGTTTCTTAGACCAAGTGGTTGCATATTGATCTATTCAAACTGCAGCATTGATAACTGTTATCTGCTTCTTTTTATACGACACTGCACAAGGATAGAAAAATGCAACGAAGTTCTCTATTTAAATATCTATGTGAAGAGAAATGAGGCTGTCAGTAAATACTTTGTGATAAATACTATTAGTTTGAGCACTATATTCAGCGGTTTTGTGATCCACTTGGATAATACGTCAGCAGACACGAAAATATTACATGCACTCTTAAGAAAACTCTTTTTGTGTCACGTAGCTGCTAAACAGACTTACGGAGATAGAAGCAGTTTGTTTTCTTTTCTTGTTAAACTACCACTCTACTCATGATTAATTACTCGTAGATGTATAAAAAATGGTTGAGTATCAGTAATTATGATAATCGGAACCAATAGAGTGGGGTAGCTGGACGTATTTTAGAGATCTGTTGCGAGTATTATTTAGGATTGGAAACCAACTGGAATGCCTGAAAATTTTGAGTAGAAATACCGGCTGAGGTAAAATTCTTGCGACATTTCGTAATTTTCACAGATCTAAGTTGAGGCAAAAGATAAAATCTTGAATTTAAATTTGGAAGAAATGCTATTCAATATTCTACAAAAGTGTATTTACCTTAATTTAAAATAATAAAACTAGAAGTTATTATGGTTCAATAAGTCTGTTTATATGAATTGCATTCATATCCTACTGGTTTTTAAACAAATTACTTTTTCTGTACGAAACAATATCTCGCTTTTAGAAATAACAAATTTCTAGACAGCTCTTCAAAGTTCCGGTTGATTGGTTAAATATTTAACAAATATTCTCTTTATTAGAAAAAATTTTCCATGAAGTAATACTCTGAAAATCATAAAATTGTCCCTCTTAATTAACCCTTTACAGAAAAATATCATTAATGATGTGATTTATGGCCAAAGGGATTTTACTTTTGCAGTATTATGAGTAAAATTGGCCTCTCTCTCTTCTGTAAGTTCTAAAAACATTTGATACAATGATTCCTTTCCAAGAAGAATCTGAATATTCACCAAGACCACTGGTTTTATAGCAGTATATGGAACAGACCACTTTTATTAGACCCAAACAAATTGTAATTGAACGCAGACAAATTATTCTGAAAGAGGGTTGATATGTGATCGTATTGATTATAATTAGTTTTTTTAACCGACAGTTTGTAAGAGGAGAAATTCAGGAAAATTATAATAATAAAACGCGTGGGACATAAAGATAATTCATGTAAGTACACTGCTTAACCCATAAAAATTTCTAGTTCTACTATTTTAAATTTAGATAAATACACTTTTGTAGAGAATTGAATAGCACATATTCCGAAATTAAATTCAAGATTTTATCTTATACCTCAACTGAGATCTGTGAAAATACCAAATGAAGCAAAACTTTTACCTCACCCAGTATATGCTACTTCTTGAACATTCTAAAGATACAGTCCACTTACGTCTTGTTGTGTTTGTTGTTGTTGTTGTTGGACGTCTTGTTGTTGACCCTTTAATAAACAACATCGATTTTCATATAACAATTTTATCGATCTTTTCGTTAAAATAATTTTTTCTAGTTAACATACTAGTTCTCTAAAGTAAGCAGTGTTCAGACCTTCAAAAAAGGATTTCCAAGATTTTGTAGCATCTGTGTTCTGAATTGTTCCACACGTCTTAAAATTCTGTAATTTCCGAGATTTCGAAAATTTCCGAGATGGGAGAAATTTCGAAGTTATTTTTGGCTTGCACTGCTTAACTATGGATTTATCGCATCGATGTAAACTTCGAAATTTTCATCAATTCCAAATTTCTCGGAAATCGAAACCTATCTCTTCGAATCTGCAACACTTTTCAGTGTCTTGTGAAGTCTCTTTCTTTTACAAAAACTCCCACAATGTAAAACTATTCCTAAAAATATGGAAACTTCTTACATTCAAGGGGAAAATTGCTTGAAGTTTAGTATTTTTTACTCACTAATAGAGAGAAGTATTCAATTTTTCAATTGTAATTAAAGGAAAACTTCGAATGTAATTTAAGGATATAACTTAAGAATTAATTTAAGCCATCGAACATAGTTTGATACTTTTTAATACTTTACAGATATTGTTTTTACTTGAATTATGCTGATCAATCAGTCAGTGCTTTCGAGCTTGAAAAAGAAATTGCTAGTCATTTAGACTTCTTGAATCTATTTTTCTAGATTTGCTTTGTATGTGTTAATCAGCAGTAACTGTAGAAAGAAAGGTAAGTAGATTCCAATTTTTTAGCTAAAACTTTCACCATTAATTTTCGGACTAGTTAAGCACCAGTGCCAGTTAAATGAGTATCCAGTCCGACTAGGTATCTATATAACTCCACTGATTATCAAGATTAGATAATGTAATGTGTTTACACAATGAAGTTACTAGCTATTGATTGAATCATAGATCAGTTAAACAGATACTCATTTCGACTGGCATCTAGTTAACTAACATTCTTGCGTTCCTAATGCACTTACAACTCTATATACCTCATTATGACTTACAAACGGTAAACCCTATTCATTTGATAATGAGCTGAGTCATATAGATACCCAATCGGACTGGTGCCCAGTCTCCAGTTCTGCACTGGCACTCATGCATACCTCATTGGGGTCACACGTCTTAAAGATGTCCAAAGCATGCAACTTTTCAACATCTACACGAATACAAATAAAACATTTGAAAATAAGATTGTATGAGATTCATAGATAGTAGAAAATCATATAGTACTTCGTGCCGATGTTGACATAATTCGAGATTTGTAACAACTCAGAAGGGTAATTTCCATTCGAACTAGGCCTTTTATGGCTCGAAATTGCATAGTTTTTCAAAATATTTACCCAATTTCGTAGCATTAAAATATACGCTTAGCCTCTAAATGAACGAATTACTAATATTATCTCAGCTAAAGGCCGTCTTCATTCATTTTAAACTATGCTTACTAAAGAAAGTCTGACACTACATGAAAATTGAAGTTGAAGAATGTACTTTAAAAGTAAGTATTAGACTGTCTATGAGGGAAAAATAGGCTTGTAGGGCCTTTTGTTCGAGCGCAAGAATGGCCATCATTTGTAAGAAAGTTTTTGAGAAGTAGGTTAGATAGTTGATTTTCAAAGAGATCTAACGTAAAGGACTTCAAGTGAGTGTGTAATACGAGGTGTAATCATCCGTTACTTCGAAAATTCATGAAAGCATAGCCAGCTACAGCTTTAGCCGCAAATAAAGATTATAGAGGGATCTTCTAATGTTGAGAAATTTTACTTTCTTTGCTAGTAGAAATAAGACACGTTTTTTATTTCCCCTTAACTGACGGGCTTTCGGTAAATCGGTATATCAAGTCACATGACACCAACTCAATTAAAGAATGATATCAGCAATTCCCACTCTAAAATTCAGACTCCATTGATAGGCAGGGTTCTACAGATGCTGCTAGATATTAAGAAATCAACCAATGAGGTCATCGACTAACGGATGCACCTGTCAAAGTCTGCCTTTCTTATTTGTAATATGCACCTTAATTGGCGATATGTGATATTTCTAACTTCGAAATTTTCAGCGTCTTCTGTTAAATTGATGAATAGTTAGGATAACGCAAGTCCTAAGATTTAGTCATTTTTCATCGTGAAAACACTTTCAACAGTTAGACTCCCCTATTCAGGTAATCAAATTATCAGAATTTGTGTCCAATATATACTAGCAGATGAAGCTTCAACAGCTGTAAAAGATTAACTATTTTCATATTCCATTCCATTTATTTGCTAAAATTCCAATTGACAAAGTCTATCGTAAATTATCCTTGAAAAATGGCAGGATCGGAGAGAATATTTGGAGTTAAACAGTCAAATTAAGTTCAGGAAACTGATTATTGAATATGTGTTGTTAATTACACTTTCGTACAAAATGACTGAAAAGGGGTCTGGTAGTTGGTGTAGATTTAGGCGTTCTTTTATCTCATATGTACACTTACATTCACATCTGAAATCCAAATATTCCTGTTATATGCTAGTATTAAGATTCTCACATTAACAGTCATACTCATAAAAAACATTTTGCTGCCATCTAAGTCGATAAATATGGAAATTGCTCTAATATAGTGAAAAGCAAGCTACATTGTCACATCGATAACTACTTGTACCGGAACGTATTTGATACTGATAATCGAAAAAAAAATTTTAAAAGCTGCCCTGTTCATCTCTGTTATAATTGTATCGAAGTTTGCAAACAGGAATGAATACTAGCAGGAGATGAACATCAAAGTCATGATGCAGTACTAGTTTCATCAGAAGGTCGAGGTGCAGCTCCTATACCAAAGAATCCTGATCTCGTTGTCGAAATAAATTAGAAAAGAAATCAGATTCATTCAGAAATTTTCTTTAAGGGAATAGCCCATCATTATTTTCAATGTTTAAAAATAAAATAAGGGATCAAATTGATTATCTATCACAGACTTTTACCTCACGGGATTTATCTTTCAGGCAACCTTCTTCATTTTTCTTTCGACGTGTTCCCTAGGGGAAGTACTGAGTTCAGGGTACCCATGTACTGCGAAAGCCTCAGCTAGGTACCCGATATGGGTACTTCGAAAATTTTCAGTGATTATACTGATCTAGTTACTGCATTGGGTACCCACATCAGTATGTTTACTGAACAGGTACTTGTATGAGTACCTGCACCTGTAACTTTACTTTGGAAAACTCTACAGGGTATCCTAGATTTGGCGCGTTCTGTATAGTGACTGTTCATTCACCGTTTTCTTTCGCGCACACAGCTCCATATAAACAACTAGACAAAACATAAGAAACTAATATGTTTTCATACTAATTTTTTCTAGATTATGTCTTGACTATTTATTATAGTCGAAAAATGCCGATCTCGATCATAAATCGAGAGAGGACTACCTTGATATGGTCTGGTGGAAATCTGATCAATTCAAGCTCGATCAGATCGAGAAATTTGACCCGCTTGAATTTTCAGAATTGAAAATATTAAATTAAATAAAAACGAAAAAAATTATAATTTACTTTGACAGGAGCAAAAATGAAAAAAGTCAAAGGTTAGGTTCGATCATCAACATACTGCAGCTTTGGCAGCAGGGTACCTAAACTTACTGCGCAATAGTACCCAGCCGAGTATTTGATCAGTAACTTCAAGTACCCACTTACTAGACGCAATGCAGCAGGGTACCCACCCAAGTACCTTATACGTACCTAAAGTACTATAAGGTACTTAAGTACCCAAAAGTACCTGTGACATACTAGTAGCAGGGTACTTTTTCAGGTACCCTTGATTCAGTACATTCATTAGGGTTCTTTCAAAAACTTACATTCGTGTATAAACTCGAAGTTCTGCAATGTGCATAAAGGAATTTATAGATTCACAAAAACTGCAAGCTATCGAATCTCAACGAACGATAAAATACTGTTTTCTAGTTCAATCAATCACAAATAGTAAGTGTTTTTTTTCAACTTTGTATGTGAGCAAAGTATGCTGTACACTTACTATTGATGACAGTAAATCGAACGACTGGGGATATCTGGCAGATATTTTAAAACACTGTCTATTGATATCGCGGATACAGATTATGATTGGCGCGTCATCTAATCTGACGATTGAAACTCTGGAAAGCATATTGTCAATGGAAAATGAAGAGAACTCAAATATTGGATCCACTTAACTTTTTATCATCTTAGCCAAAGACGATAGATATTTGGGATTAGATGGTCTCAAACATTATTCATTCACATGCATATGTCATGCCAAAGAAAACTAAACGTTGATGCATGTGTCCGTTGTTCAACGGTCGCTTAGGTGCTCTCTTACCGATGATGCCTGATAACAGTATTCATTAAAGAAAAAATTTCATTAGAAAATACCTGTAGATGTTGAAACCGTTGATGTTGTTGTATTCGGATTTAGTGCCGGGCACACCTGAGAAATAGTGAGTGCTAATGGAAGGCACATTGGTTTGTTACAATGACTGCTGATAATGCAGACCGTATATGGCACGGTACACGTCACATTATCATGTAAGCATGGTATCATCACGGAGCAAGAGAGCGTCGCAATCCCGCATATGCCACTTGAATTCGAACTAAATGCAAGGCATTCACAATCGGAGTTGGTTGAACAAGGCACTGCTTGAACACCACAAGTTGAAGGTTGACATATTGAGCTAGCTGATACATCTCCTACTTAAAGCTGAAAATATAGTGCTCATCATACGATTGCTGAATACTTTTACCTGACACGCTAATAATGTATCTAGAAAACCAAAAAGAAATAACCTTCACAAATTATTTACTTTTGAAATATTAGCAACTCACATTATACCAATTACCAAGATCAACTTGTTCATTGTGCTGTTGAAAATATACGGAATGGAGTTTCCAAACAAAACTGGTCCTAATTGAAACAACAACAACATCTTTCATTTCAAAACTTGTGAACCTCTCTTTCTCATGGACATACTTTTTTTCTCTTGGCCTAGTGATCGTCGAATTGCCTTCGATTTGTATGGTGGACAATAAAAACACAGTCAAATGATTTGTCTAAAATAGTGTTGTGACAATTGAAACAAGTCATATCAAGTATTATATATCAGGCGATAGAGCATAGAAAAATGAACAATTGATGATAAGAAAGAATGCACTGAAGTAATTATCTAATGAGTATAGAAAACAACCACCGCTTCAGAGTGAGTTTCCGAGAAAATCTTACACAATCAGGTACTTATACATCTCCAGTTGAGCTCGTTTTTGGATATGATATAGAGCTACTTATCTCTAGTACATGTGTGAAGATTTCGCTCGTTACAATGACTTATTGAAAAATCACTCTCGAGACACTAGTTGCAGTCAGATAACTCATATTTGGCAAATGCATATCGCATCCATGCTTTTAACAATGCACAGGAAAAATCATTATTAAAGAAGCGAAAAGAATTTTTCCTGTGTGAAAGGTCGCGTCCTAAACACTTCTATGAAGATATCAAGAATATAAATATCTGTGGAAATTCTGCATTCCAGAAATATTTTGATTTCTAAAACATAAAGAAAAATTCCTAGATACTTCATAAGATAAGCGCGGGGTATCTTTTTAGTGCGGTGAAATAGATACCAACAGGGAATACTTTTTAAGATATGATTTCCATGTAATAGAGATCTGACCGCAGTATTAAAATTTTCTATCAGCATGAAGTGTTAATTCCTAAAGAACTAAATGCAGGACATCGCTTTTTGAGGAGTATTTGACTGCCATGTTGACACAGATCTTTCAAAAGGTACACGAGAAAATAGAATTTACTCCGTTTTACTTTCACGCTTTGCAATCTAGTATAACTTTCAAGTTTGTCACTTTTAAACAAATAAGTCGTTTTAGTCTCTTTTGACTCCTTAAACTCTGTCACTCCATCGAAGTTTCTTTGGAATGCAATCAGCGAGTAAGAATTCCTATCATCTGAACTAATATGGATACATAAACCCTAGAGAAATTAAAGGAGCTAACGGTAAGAACATGTAGGACGGCTAAAAACATGATACAAGTAAAGAGAGTTAAGCCTTTAATTGGACAAGAGAGATATTGATGAAAGAAGCGGTGAAAAATATGAAGCTCATATCAGAATGGAAAATATAAAATTAAAAAATTTCTCATATCCCTATCTCTTTAAATGCGGGGTTACATTACTGATAATTTCGTTAAAATTTTTGAACTTAATCAATCAAGAAGTGCATGAGTCATCAATACCATTCTGAAAATCAGACCCTATCTTCAAATTTATGCACAAGCGACGATGTCTGTCACGGTCCCATTGAACGCTTCATTGTACAATACCTGGCCTTACATAGTTCATGATGTCGTTGCAATGCATTTTATTAGAAATTTTTCAAGAGACCAGTGAGATCTCAACCACTTCAACTTGTTTTGTCTAAATACACTTTATAGAAGATAACTGCGTTACTAAACTTCGAGGTGTAAAGCTGTCGAATTTTTGAGTATACACTTTTGAATGCTTTCTCGAGTTGCTTACGATATGGAAGAACAATGTA
>OENT01003008.1:0-10697 GCA_900239685.1 Rotaria macrura
TATGCTTTTACTGTTAAATACAGCCTTCTAAATATATTTTCATTATTCTTTTCTCTTCAATCGATTGGCGAGCTTCCCAATCATTTTAAAGAAATACAACTTCTTGATATTCAATTAAAATACATCCGTTTCGAGTTGTATGGAAGTATAATATATAAAAGGCATTATAACATTGACCGTCGTCTATCGACCGTTCAAATTACACTGCATAACTTATTTATCTTCAATTATTCGATATTATTTTCGAAAACATGAAATTATATCAGAATGACCTGATACGTGTCGATTAAGTATAGTATAGTATGCTACGATAAATTTTGATTCTGGCGAATATTTTTATTCATGATCACTGACAGAGAAACAGTGCTTGATTTACGAAAAAGCAACGTTTAAATTTGATTATACATTTCAATTTCTTAAAATCAAACATGTTAATAAACTTGGTTTGCATATTTTGCTGACAAGATATGTTACACATTTTTTATGTGAACTCTCTTATATCGAACCACATGAAAGCTCTGAGTGTATTTATAATTCAGTCTACATTATTATTGGAGGCTGAAGACTTCGAAGGATTCACGATGGTGAACCTTACAGTCACAACTTACGAATCAGCGATGTTCCTTCGTAAATCATTGTGTCAATTTTTGCATATTCTTCGAAAAGACTTATTATAAGTTACACTTTCATACGCTGTTTAATGATTTATTAGTCATTCTATGCTTTTCATTTACAGTGTACAATGGTCCTCGTCGTACATTCTTCAGACATCATTGGTCGAATTCAAATCATTCTAATCACATCTAACTTGCAATCAGTTGTATAATGTTTTTCACCCATTGTAAAACAATTTCAGTATGAAATTGTGAATAACAGCAACACTCATTTCAAAGTTCTCTATGATTTGAAGTGTGCCATACGTATTTGACATATACTCAGGAAAAAGACTTTGTTGTTCTTTACAATCGTTCAAAAACTGTTTTCAACATTAGTATCTGCTTAGCTTGTTGAATAGTGTTCGTCAAAATTAACTTATGTTGACAGTTTCCTGCGCACATTGGGTTTTTTTTCTTTGTAATCTGATTCTTTTTCGCCACAACAAACAACTAAAGGTGTATATTGAACAACTTGCTTCACGACACTAGCGAACAATACGCGTGATGTCGAATACTTTTAAATTACATCAACAGATAAGGACACAGGAGAGAAAACAACAGGAATACTTTTCTTTTTATTTCCGATCAACAATGATGAATCAGTTAGTTTACGAATTTCGTTTCCATTTGCAATGTATTCTTTTCAGAAGAAAAATCATAGTTTTGGACAAGGCATTACCATTTTATCATTTCCATGAGTCGAATCGATCTACTACTTGTTGAATTATTCCACCACATTTTTAGCTATCTTTCAACGCACGAAAATTGTCACGCATTTTCTAATCCAACCGACTTTATTGATGTTGTATTAATCAGTTATGATCGGTACTTACTCGACTTTCTTTCTGTCATTAAATCCCATTTTGATGTCACCTGTCTTTATATAAAACAACATCAAGTCATTTCTCTGACATTATCAGCTGAAGATGAGACACCCGATCAATGGGAGCTATTCTTTTCTCTTTTTAATATTGAGCAATTCATTCATCTTTGTTCATTCGACTTGAGCTCAATTAACAACAATATATGCGCAAAACTATCCGATTTGTATTAACTCAAAATGTTTGTCATTACTGTAGGTTACCCCGTCTATGTCAACTGTATTGCTTAAATTTTGACTTCGCTGTTCGGAAATTACTTCCTCAATTGAATCGATTGATGGTGTACAACATTTATCATCTAATTGACAACGAACTGCCTCATCTACCTTATTTTATTCTCAAACATAGTAGGTGTTGGCAATTGTCCAGTCTATTTCATCGAATTTCTAATCTATATTCATTGGATATTGTTCTTTCATTTGATAATAACACAAATTGGCCGTATGATGTCTCATCCTCAATATTTACGGTAAGTATATGAGTTTGAACGTGTCATAGAGTTCTTCTTTTTTTGTGTCAAAGTGCAATATTAACGATGACATAAAATAAAACAATTTCTATCTAAGACATTTGGAACTTGACACTCGATGCCACATGGACCTCATTGATGGTCAAGAATGGGAATAACTTGTTTCACTATTTACTATATTCGATGTTCGCATTCAACTTCTCTGTTCCTTATCAAATCTTATCGAAAAAACAAAATTTTGAATCATTCAGTACATTATTTTAGATTGAATACACTCCACTGAGCGTTGTCAAGTATCGGTACATTCATGAACCATCAGCCTGTACATCCCCAGCTTTCGATTTCGATCACTATATGACGTGCCTTCATTTGCCATCACTCAATTCAGTTCCTCATATTTTCATAAATATAGGCAACGTTCATATTCGATAACGAAGAAACTGCCACTGGTATTGAACTGTTTACGTTTCTCAGTCTTGTTAAACACATGCTTTTGTTGAATTCAATTTCATTTCTGGATCTTTCAGTTTTGAAATATGTGCCAAATGATGTTGTCTTTAAACACATACGCAGTTTGTACATTCAAATTATCGATAGAAGAGCAAACATTCCACTACGATTGGATATAAATCGGTTATGTACTATTTTCTCCACACTTCAATGTTTGAATAAGGACATAACCTAGCGTCGAGATTTATTTCTATTAATTGATCGATTAAGATATTTATCAATTGCAAGAGTTGGACTGTGTTGTCCATCATCTATTGATCAAAGTTCATTTCAATCGTTATCAGAACCATGTGATTGACTCATCGAAAAATCATTGAACTTCTATAAAAAAAAACGTCTGGAAATCCCATAAACTTCTATTACTCCTCGGGAATTTTTCTTGGGATGGTGCTTTATTTTTTCGGTGATACGGAGGGGGCTGTTTACTCAGCATTTTACATGAAACAAGCATTCTGGAATAGACTGAGAAAACGATAGGCGAAAATTTTCATCTTTTGATTTTCACTTGATAAATACTTTTCAAAGAAGACATTGCCATCAGATGAGATTATTTTCTGCTCTATGCTGTATTTCAGTGATTTCTCTCAGGTGAATTCCTGATAAAGGAAATTTTCAAGTCAGAAATTCCTAACAAAATCGGATAGTGGTTTGTTGCTCTTATTTGTTATATCACAGAAAGACGATTCGAAAAAATTCGTCATATTACGTTTTCTTTGTTTTGTGAAACACGAACTGAAAGGAGTGTTGAAGTGCTTAGTGAAGAAATTTTGCACCCCCGCAACCAGACCGTTACCAACAGGTGGTTCCACAATCACAGACTGTGACCGACAGCTGACAACCCCTACCCCTCTCCGCCCAACCCCCATTACAGACAGTTACCGACAGGGTAACGTTCATCGACGTCGTAAGTCGATTCATTGTGCCCTAGATTGATAGAGGTTACGATTGCAACTTCACAACTGGAGAGAAAATCAGTTGTTTGCGTCAGAATCTGATCCTGAATTTTCAAAGAAACGAGCGGATAATTTCATAGGAGACACGTAGGGAGCCGGATAGTTAGAAACGAGGCATGAACAAGCGAAAAATGAAAATTTTCCTACGAAAATCAATGAGAAAAAACACAAAGATAAAGCGAAACACGAAGAGCGGCAGCAGTCGGATTGGCGCATTAGACTGTGGGCAGGGATCACAAGTTCCCGAGTAGATCAGAAACATGTTTGAAAAATCATGTCAGGGGGCTCGAAGGCTTTCACAGGTCGGAAGCAGGAGGGCAACAACCCCAAACTTTTGTATAGGGTTCGGAGACCGAACCCTATACAAAATTTCAGACTCGTTGCATGCCTAGTAGGTAGGGGGCTGGTTAGGCTTCACCTGACTACTAACTCGCCAGACTCAGAGATTTTACGATAGCAGCCTCAAAATTCCATAGGGGGCACATCCTGCTTGGGCTCCCTCGCTGGGAGGGAGTTATTTGGCGTTACCCTTCCATGAATTCAAACATCGTAGGCACCATAAAAATGGCTATTTGTGCTATTAACATGGTCGTTTGTGCCAAAAAATGGTCCTTTAAGTCACAGAAGTGGTCATTTAGCCCTCAGGAATAGTCATGTGTCCAATAACTGGTCATTTGGGCCTCAGAAATGCGCATTTGGGCAACATAAATGGTCATATGTGCCATAAAAATGGTCAATTGGGCCACAGAACTTGTTGCATGAACTAAAAAAGTTGTCATTTGTGCCATAGAAATGGTCAATTGCGCCATTAAAATGGTAATCTGTGTGATAGAAATGGTCATTTGTGCCACAGAAATGGTCATTTGTGCCAAAGAAATGGCCAGTCTGGCCACGGAATTGTCACTTGGGGCAGAACAATGGTTGTTTTGGTGCTTGTTACCGATAGACAGACAGACAGACACAGGAAAATTCCCGTTTCCAGACCCTATCCTTTCAGTCTAGGGAACAGGTGGTTCCACCATCACAGACTGCTATGGACAGCTGCCCCCTCCCTCCCCCAACCCCATCACAGACCGTTACCGACAGGTGGATCGATCGTCACAGACCGTTATGGACAGGTGGTTCCATCGCCCGAGACCATTTCCGGCAGGTAGTTCCATCGTCATAGACCACTACCGACAGGTGCTTACTCATGCCTCCACCCCTCCCCACCCTACAGACCGTTACTTATCGATGCCCGTCTCCCACTCGTCACTGACCGTTACTGACAGGTTGAAAGTGATCAGAGAAGTGATAGATGGCGCGCAACGACGTCACTGAATGTCCCAGATCTTCGGTACGGGTTAAGTGAGTATTTGTCACTAATTTCTGATGAGAATATATTAGTTGCTGCTTTATTGCAGCTCTTGTCGCTCAGTTGGAAGTGATGAGTAAACAGGTAGCAGGGTTCATGAAAGAAACGAAGATTCCCATGACTCTTGCATGCAGTTACATCGTGTTCGACATTTTTAATCCCGTAAGGGATTGCGCTAACAGCTTTTTATTCGGCGTTATTCACGTTATGATCGGCACATTGATAAGTGTTATTTCGAATCGCTTTGACTCATTGAATTTAGTGAAACTTATCACTTTAAATAAAGTATATGGCAAAATAAGTATCTCCTGTTCATCTTCGTACTTCGATATGTTTGGCAGTTTCTTTTCAGGTATTTCGCCGAGATAAACAGCCGTATCACATTGATTAGGAAATTTAAAAGTGAAGATAACGCTCATTTTATCGTTGTCATTCCCAGTATCAGCAAACATTTCAGCAACCCTATACTCTAAGGAAGATGACATAAAGTGACGAAATTCGAGAACACGACCATCGTCTACATTTGCCCATTGATATGCTTCAAGATCAAAAGGATGTGCTTCGATTCCTCGGTCTACTAAACTTTGGTCGAAAATAAAAATGTCGAATGGACAAATGTCGAAAGTAGAGGCGCCACGTACCACATCACCCACATGTTATGTGGCGCCTCTACTTTCGACATTTGTCCATTCGACATTTTTATTTTCGACCAAAGTTGGGTGCCCCGATTCCTCTGTATGATATTCCCCTAAAACTGCGATCACGAAACTTTGACAAATTCGAAAAAGCAATGCTTGTGAATAAAGCATCATATTCGTCCATTTTCGTGTAATAGTTCATCCGAGACGTATACAAATTAATCAACTGAATGAAATCATCTTTTCGCAAGCAGGACTTCATTTCTTCGTAATTCCGATTGCCGGGGGAATTCGGCGTTCCAATATTCGGCGTAGTTTATTACATGATAATTTGTGAGTGATTGCTTTGCTGATTCGATTCTTTATTCCAGTATACCGGAACATTCTTATCATTTCTTTTACATATGTGGCGTCGTTTAGATCTTTATGTCCCTTGATATAATCATTATTTGGTATCCATTCATCTGATTGTTTGAATGACCATAAATCGTTTTCCATTATTTCAGCGAGTCCTTCAGCCATAATTATTACTTTATTTTCGTTCTTTTAGATTCGATCAATTTGATCCCTATCACTCGTTCTATTTTTATCTGAAAAAATTAAAAAATATCATCACGATTTCAAAACAATAAATTTTTCGCTCGAAAGAACACAGGATAATCACGTGTTCAAAGTTGAATAGCATAGTGTAGAGTATTCAAAACGGTATCTAAATCGTTGCTATCTAAATTTCTGCTTTATACAATCCCAGAATTTTCTCAAAAAACTCATGACTTCTCTCATAGAAAATAAAATTGAACCAATCAGCACAAGTGAATGACGATCGATAAGGGTGTGGGTGGATGTAATTGATGAATGGCAACATCACCGATGCCCACACTGTAAAAAATGCCTTATGTCTTTCACGAGATGTTTCATCCGTCTTAAGTCTTATTTAAACGTGAAACATGTCTTGCTTTCAGACATGTAGTGACCATAGACAGGAAAGCGTCTTAAGATTCTCTTTCTCGTAAAACATTATATAGTGATTGACCAATAGTTCGAGTCTATTTTAACTTTTTTCGTAGTTATGCTAATTTATGTTCATAAGTAAAACAAATAGTCTTATTCAGTTTGTTGGCAATATATAGATTCTCAATCTTCCGAGACCTAATTTTTCCGGTGAGTTTTCTACCGTGAACTACTTCATCTTTTACTCAAGGTGTTGATATTCGTGCTTTTAGTGTTTGAAATTTAGTACATTTGATTTTTTAAATATTAATTCTCAACTTCTAAATTTGAGAAAATTTGCATCTCGTGTTCTGTTCCTGATGTGGCTTTAAAAGTATAGAAATAATTTTAACGAAATTTCTTTTGGGCTTATTTCCAATATATTGTTCCTTTATTTTCTAGATGATAAAAAAATGATCAAAAATAATGGAATCTCAATTATATTTTAAGATTGTATATTTAAAATAGAAATACTAAACACTTCTAATTTTCTTATTCTAGACTTGTCTTGCATTTGGCTATCCAGATGATTCCACCAACATATGGCTCACTAGTTCAAGAATTCAAATGCTTTTATATGAACATTAGGTATTTGGAAAAGTATTATTGATGAAATAATTTTTTTAGAATTAACTCGTGTTCAAATGGGAGACCGGAATTTCGGCCCATGGAACCTTCGCCCCACACTTTGGGCCCGAGCCGAAAGTTCGGAAATTTTTCGGACCAGATTGAACGGGCCGAAAGTCCTAAAGGAATTTCGGCCCACTTTTATAATTGAACTGGTTGATCTCATTAAAGATACTTGGTATCTTTTAATTAACTATTGGATGGCGTACTGCTCGGCAGATAGGTGTACTGCTCAGCAGAACGGCATAGTGCACAGCAGGACAAAATAGTGTTTTGGGAGATAAATTTAAGTCATATCACTGCTAGAAAGTACAAATGAGCAATGGTAACGGTGGCAATACCATTCTGGATCTACACATGCAAAAATACTTCATGAGTTCCTTAGTCGATATGCTTCAGCTAGATTTGATCACTGCTCGTTTAGTAGTTGGAATCCTAAGAATAATCAATTAATAACCCCTAATGTAAGAGATGAACGCCTATAAATATGCAGTTGTGCCCACTGAAACTATTACAGCCATTCTATCGAACTGTCTTCTCATTTTAGAATGATATTTTCAGATCTCGCATTAACAGCATTTTTACGCATATTGGTGTGCTTACAGTAGATTTTCGAATATTTGATTAATCTCTACTGTTCTTCACCTTTTAGTGCAATTTTTATTATTCTTCATTCCCAGCCTTTATAAATAATAATTATACACTTAAATTTAACTGAAGCGAAAAGATCCATCAATGGTTCGATTGTGACTATGTTTCTTTTTCACATGTGTAATTATTTAATAGAATCGATCCTATGCAAAACGATCATAACAACAATAATGTTAACACTGACTGAAGCAGATTGCTCTGTGGTAAATCATTCTGCCGAGCACTATGCCGTCCAATAATTAATTAAAACTAACAAGTAAGTTTAGTGAGATCAACCAGTTGAATCATAAAGATGGGCCGAAAGTCCTTGGAACATTTCCGTCTGGTCCAAAAACTCATCGAACTTTCGGTCCGCGCCGAAAATGTGGGCCGAAAATTCTGTGGGCCGAAATTCCTGTAACTCGTTCAAATTACACTAAACAGCAAGAAACACAATTGTAAAAATTCTGTAACATGGAGTCTTTCCTGTTAAACGAATTTCGTCACAAATTAGACTTATTGAAATATAATATTTTCGGAGATAATATTTTTTTTCTAAAAGAATACCTTTTTTGACTAATTCAATTTAACATGGAAAAAATACATGTTACAGAATTTTACAATATAGTTTTTCGAGTTCTTAAGTATAACTTGAACACGAGTTAAGTCTAAAAAAGAATTATTTTATATAAAATGTTTTTGTAATGTCTAATGTCCATATAAAAACATATGAATTCTGGAATTTGTGAACCATAGGGTGGTAGAATCGTCTAGAAAATTCGGGTGTAAGACACTAGCATAGACTGGTGGAAACAAGCCAATCAGGAGAATTTAAGACACGCCAGTGGCTAAAATCCTTTATCCGTTGATAGCTGAAGTGTCTTTGTTAGACTTTTAGGGACCAATCAGAAACAGCCTCAAATGTCTTGTTTGAACGAATGAATCGTCTTATTTATACACCTCATATGTTTTGATTTTTTAGAGTAATACTTATACCCACAACAACACTCACACCTTCATCTATATCTACAGCAAATATACCAACATAAGCATACCGTTTCTTACAGCGAGAAGCAAGAGAAGCAGCAAAACGAAACGAATAGAAGCACATTCGTCTGCTATTCGTGAGAGAAAAAGAATCTACTTTGAAAAGCAAATGTAAGAAGACATTTACGTTTTAATTTTTTTCTGTTTTGAAACACATTCCTCTTTTTTGGCATAAAAATACAAGGAATAAAAAAAGTCTAGTTTGAGGACGAAAAAAGTTTGAAAATAGCTTCATGGATTGAGAAGGAAAATGCAGAATAATATTTTTCTCATTTTCGAAGATATTTGATTTGATGGTTTTAATAAAAAGAAGGAATTCCACCTTTGTTCAAAGAATGCATTGCAGTCCGTTGAGAATCAATGCATTAATTGTCGTTAGTACATTATCCTAATATAATGCAGTGAGAATACGAAAATTAATGCATTAAAATGAATCATTTTATCTTTCTTAGAAAATAATTGAATATAATGCATCATTTTCCCATAAGCTATCTACTATCGGCTGCATGGGAAGACTCATTGTGGATGTAACAAACAAATATCGATTGAGTGACCATGGATATGGAGGAGTTGGAAAAATCATTTTAGTAATAAAATATGTAAGATCTTTGCATACTTTAGACACTCACCTTTGTCTGCTCACTTTAGAGAAGAACGCGTTCGTCACCAATTGATGAATCAAAAGTAACTTAAGTTACTGTTTTATTGCGCAGAACAACAAGCGATTGATTTCTCTCTCACACTGTTTGTATAAGCGACACATTCGATTATTTCTAAGAAGAGAACAATTCATTGACACTTCAATGGTTCACTATTTTCCAACCAATATTCAAATGGGCAAAAGAATATAGATTTCATGCTACAAGCAACAAAACACTGAGTTGCTATGTGTCTTTCGTATCAGTACAAATGGAAGAGTCCTATCCAGCAGTACAGAAGTTTTAGGCACAAATCACTGCAAGAATTTATACGTGCAGAAATATTTGTTCCTTGACCGCCAAAGACGTCCTCTGTCTTTGATTGAACATGATTTCTTTCTCCTAGACCACATTTCTCCACGTCAAAACGATGAGCAGGTGCTCACCGATAGCGATAAGTGTCAAAAGATGCTTTCTGCCTCCCCAAATTTTTGATGGGGACGATAAGTATCCCTGCGAGGGTGTGGGGATGTTAAACTAACTGAAGAGTAACGTAAGCCGCACCCACAACCAATGTGAGAATGCCATTAAACTACAACTGTATTTGGGAAACATATTGAAGCCAAGAAGAATTTGATTTGTTCAAGGATAAAACAACGGATTCTGCCCTAAAATTTATTTTTCAGTTTATCTGGTGCGCTCGACAAGGATATAAAGACAGACATGTGAGTCTTAAACGCAAGTAATAGTGTCGACGTTAATTCTATCTCTTAATTTTCTTTGAATGCAGCTTGCATTTCAAAATTTTTGACATATGGACTCATATTGAGAACGAGGAATCGAAAAGATTCTTGAGGCTGTAAGAAAACAGAACGGTGTGCATGTTGATATCATTCACTCTAATTAACAACCATGGACAATTCTTAATCTTATTTCAAACATTTATAAATTTCTTCTCTTCAGTATCTATTTTAGTCAATGAATAAAACTCACATGAACTACTAATGCACAATGTACGAATCAGCATATCAGCCGTTTACTAACATCGAATGTCTCATTCACCACCTAACTATGTAAATTTCTACTTAATGGCTCCTTCGTTTTTTCGGCTAATCCAACTGAATTGCACCATACGCATAAGTCAAAAATCAAGTCAGATCACCATACAAAGAATTAAAGTTCAACCTAAGTTATTCTTTGTTCGTTCAGCGGAAACATATCTGAAAACAAAATATCTTCTTACTCCATCCCAAATAAGTGATTTCCTTCATCCTAGATGCCCATCTGAATTTTCTACTAAACCC
>OENT01003009.1:0-15737 GCA_900239685.1 Rotaria macrura
TGCCTTCTCAATTGTTAATGATCTTTGCATGAGTTACCTATTAAAATAAAAATTTCATGAATACATTGGTCCACCAGGAAATTTAGTAACTGCAACCATCCACAGGGTTTACAGTCAATAACAAGGAACTGTGATATAAACCGATATGAAATATGAGCTTGAAGTCAAACACACTTTTTTCTTGGCGTGTATCAAATGTCATCCCAAGTTACAGTATTGATCAAAATACTTTATTCTTATATGAACTTTTTCTCAACTTGAACTCAAAAATGATATCAAGCTCACTATACTTAGCTAAAGAATAAACGAGTTTCAGCCAGTCTCAAACAAATAAAATGAGTTTTGCAAGAAGCATAAAGCTGTTTAAACTTCTGGAGCAAATCATGTGCCGCATAAAAAGGCGTGGGTGTGAATTTCGAATCTGACGACCACATACCCTATCATCTGGTTCCCAAAATGCTACCGAAAGCTAATATTCTAAAATATCCATTATGGTCGATTTATTTTTCTAGACAGACTAAATATGTTGTGGGGCTACGATGAAATGAACCAGTTTTACGCGAACTATCTAACGAAGACTGATCTATTCGGATTATTAGAACGAGCATCCACTATGACGGAAAAGTGGGATGCACAAATACCTATTTATCATCATATAAAATATCTTGTTATTGTACTAGCAATACTAATTTTATTATATCTTCTGATGATGCCTTGTATCATATGTTCGAAGTCTTATTCGAAAATGGTAAACAACACAATGAAACTTTACAACATGATGACAAGATTTTGAAAGAAATTATTATACATCAAGATGAACCAGAAGACTCATCAGTTACAATCATTACAATCAACCTCAAGATGAAACTTCTAGTTTAACACATAATTCTGTTTCAAGAAGAATTCAGCAAGAACATCATCCAAGTAAGTCACTCATAATATGAGTTCAACTTATCTGATTATTTCTCTCTTTTACATTTAGGTTTCTCCATATGCAATAACTCATCTATTGATAGCTTCTTTTTTTACTTTACTTTACTCAGTCAACGTACTCATTTAAACTTCATTAAAAAACCTTTTTTCTCATAGTGACTCAATCTCCTTCAATATCATATCTATAATTATTGTTCTAGATAAACATAATAAATATATATTTTTAATTATATTCATCATCGATGGAAGCAAAAACGTGTTTATCCATGACTAATACTACTACTGAGTATATTAACCATCATCCAGAAGACAAACAATTGCATTAAAATGTGGCTCGTCACCACAATATACTATCTGATTTGGTATCCAACATCTACCGGACAAGTAAAATCAAACTACCATAGCGAAAATAACTTGTATCAATACCACTGATAGGATCGATCGGATCGAACACAAATGATTCTACAACTTAACATATGCTAAGATAAGGTCATGTATTGATTCAACTATACCGAAACGCTCCGCAGTTGATTACGCTAATGATTTCAAGGTGTCATTGCTGTCGATCATTGTCATCATTCATTCACGCATACAGCAACATATTATCGACCATTCATCATTACCAGTAATCATCTCGAAACAAATTTTCTATGTACACCTTACTCTTTTTTTTCATCATACATTTTCTGAAATTTACTGATACACAGCTTGAAAATTTACTTAAATTACCACATTCGAAACTCTTTAGCGAAAAAATAAAATACCTTGTTCGAATTTCCCATCTTCCATAATTTTTTTGAGCTTTTTAAGCATATAAGAAATTGTTGAATCATCGTTTCCATTCCCAAGGATCTCCGAATGTAGGATCAAGTGTCCAGTTTACTAGCGAAAATGACGAGACTGGTGATTACATGAACATCTAAGAAGATATAGCCACCAGCAACCACAGGCAAACAATCAATACCTTTCAAACTACGACTCAATACGATTTCCTCTCGTTGTTCCTCCAAGATCTGTTAAAAAATGGAAGTCACTTTCATAGGATAATCCTCCATGACAAACAAGATCAATTCTCGTTGATTAGCACATCAACAAACACATTTCTACCGCTTCTCGATTCAAATAATTTCATCGACTCCATTATAAACTCCTTTCGAGAAAAATTAATCACTATTTAGTATTTGTTTCACAACCCCTATTGAATCAGTTGTACAAATACTTCCAACTTGATATCTTTATAAAAAAAAGAAAATAATGACACTATTCTAGCAGCTACACAAACCCACGCCAATATAAACGCACCTTGCCACAGAGCTGGGACGCGTAAACAGAGCCTTGCCAGCATTCCGAGTATCGAAATATTATTCCCTGAAAGCGGGCCCAAAAAATATCGGATAGGTACCATTCCGGGCTCCCGACATCCTGTTGGTTTATGGCGTTCCGCAAAAACCATGAGACTGGCTGGATTCCAGTTCCTCGGAATCCCATTGCCTGATGACCTGACCCAAAAAACATCAGATTAGCTTGATTCTGAGCCTCGAAATCATAGCGGCTGATGACCTGGACAAAAATCACAGGAATGGTACCACTCCGGGCCGTCGAAATCCCATTAGCTGATGACCTGGCCCTAAAGCCGTTTGAAAAGCACAATCCTAGACCGTCGAAATGCTATTAGCTGATCGCCTGCCTCAAAATCCTTTGGAATGGCACACTACCGCTTCCCCGAAATCCTATTGGTCGATCGCAAAATCGAAAAACACCGGATTGGGTGAATTCGCCATGCTCGAAATCCTGTTGGTCGATCGCCCAATCGAAAAAACACCGGATTGGGTGAATTCGCCATGCTCGAAACCCTATTAGTCTATGTTGTATGCTAAGTATGAGGTACTTTTTGATTCCCAGCGGCGCTTTCCTCTTAGAGGTCAAAAGAACATTTTTTCATTCTGTGCGAACGAACGAACGAACTTACGAACTGACGAATTCACGAACGAACATTTTTAACTCATTTTTCGTAAGACCCTCCTTTCAGTAGACGGAAAATGGAACGTTGGACAGATATGCTATAGAAAGTTGCCGTTTTTAGTGCTTTTACTAGTTTTTCTACTGCTATGTTCAGACATATGAGCCTAATTTTTTTTTCTCTCTTGCACCTTACAGTGAGTACTTCTAGCTTCTATATATAGATCCTCTGAAAACTCCTTACTTGTAGGGTTAATGCAATATGAAAGTTGACATTTTGATCAAAAATCCATTCTTCGGATGATTGCCCTGATTGAATTGAACGATAAAGATAACTCAAATATTTAGGGATCATAGATCCTGTTGTCCTCTATCTATGATAAAAATTTCATAACTCCAATTACTTCCAATCAAAAGTTATTGAGTACCTAACTTAGTAAAAAACTGCTTTTTTGGAAGAAAGATGGTTCAATTTCACCACGGCTCGTAGTTGTTTCTAGTTTATTTTCATACCAGGTTATAGAGTGAAGCGTGCTTTTCAACGCTGGAGAGGCCAATAAAATAGTTAGGGGATTTGGTAGGAGAAAATCGAGGTAAAAAGTCAAGGTTTTGACGAAAAATCGACCATTGTTCCAGTTACCCTATATGAATGCTTTTACCTAGATGGCTGAAATTTGTATGGTAGTTGGACAGGGTCAGGGTATGCGTGTTTCAAAATTTTAGCTCTCTATCATCCTCCAATCTGGAAATATAAGCACCGGAAATCTGTCAAAGACTTCATTTTTCCTCAAATTATGGAATCTATAAAACACCAGCCAATTATCTGTTCCAGCTGAAACTTATGGAGTATGGAGGGCTAGGTTAGATATCATTACAAGCAAAGTTGCAGCTAAAACGGTTGACGTTTTGTTGGTTTTTAGGATGTCCAAACTCGCTCCTCGTGAAGATGGTGTTTTTTAATGGTATTAGCGTGATCTCAGTAAAAGTGCAACAAAAAACGAACGTTTCAATATTTTTTGAATCGGGTCGCGCCGAGATTCACCAAACACTTGCCTCTATCATATAAATAAAAATCAGTCAAATCAGAGAATATCGATTAAGCACTCTTGTTCGTGGTTCAAGTGGGATGGCTCTTATAAAAAACTAACTTTTTTCTGAAAACCCTTTCCCTCTGCTAAACAAATAGAAACTCAAAATTTCAAAAAGCTGATTGCGGATTCGAGCTGCCCTACCCCGATGATCTTTGGTCAAAAATCATCCGAGATTATCTTGGAGCAGATCAAAAAACCATTTTTCTGTTCTCTGTGAACGAACGCACACACTCTCGAACGAACGTAATCAGCTCATTTCGGTGTAATAGCCTGGTTTCAGTAGAGGGAATAAGATTTCAGCAACATCGAAATACCTATAGTATCATGGTAGCTATACACACTCATCCACACCCACACCCTGACATTTTGAGAATATTTCCTTTTATTCATAATTACTGCTCAAATATGTAGCGTCGCTATTTTAGTTTATTGAATAATAAGTTAAGAACTATTAAACAGTCTACATATTAGTAGATGTTTGTGTCATAACAGACTTGTACAGGATCACTGAAAGTTGTGTTTCTTGTGTGTATTGCTCTTTTTTCTGATGTATTGAATATGGTACGAATTTTGTTGAAGACAAGCGTTTGCGAATCATAGCCATTATTGTTGTTGTTACAAGAAAGCTAAACGAAAGGAAAGCAAACAGCACTGTTTGATTTCGAGGCTTTTGGTTAACATCTTTATCAACAAAGTTCGATGGAGAACAGAATGGGCCATCACGAAGCAAAATATTTGTCGGTGATGAATATACGACAGAAGATAAATTTGTTTTAGTCATAATCACGGAATCAGCCACATTATCATATTTCTCGCCCCGAATAGCAATTAAGTAGCTTGCATAAGTGCCCAGTGCCATAGCCACAAGAGTTACCATAGCTCCAACAATTATTGCTACAGTAGAACTTTTCCGACAAGCGCGTCTGATGCGGGGGCAAATGTTGTAGCGAGTAAATGGAATGCGTCCAATTCCTATGAGAAAATCCAAATAATTTAATCGATTGACTTCATTATAGATAAGACATTTTACTTCTTCCTTGTCGATGGTCAATGACTCGCTGTCTACAACATGGGCAACGAGCGTCATCATCGATCGATCTAGGTGGAATTAGCTGCAATTCGAAGATAGACTCTTTTGATAATTTACATTCCATGTGAAATATATTTGTTATTATTATCAACAGTGACAATGGAATCTTATAATGTGCAGATAATTAGTACAATATCACATAGATCTAAAAACTAACCCAATATCGAGTAACATTACAAAATTGATTTTACAAGTCTTCCACATAAATGATATTGATCGAAAAGAGTCATCAAATATAAGCTCCTGCTAAAATACAATGATTAATTAAACGACTGATTTCGTGTTAGATATGTTTATATTATTTTTTGTCTCAAACCAGAGAGAGATTCGTGCTTTTGTTAACCTAATTGACTTACATAAGGTATGCGGTTGCTGAAAGTATAGACGATAAGAATAGTTGAAAAATGATGAAAGTTTGACAATACCGACAAGACTCAAACAGAATCGTCCGTTTCGAACGGAATTAAACTAATGAAGCCAATATAAGATTATCGTTCTCAATAATTCAAATAGGATCAAATATTTATCAAACTAAAACGTGAATGGACAATTTACAGTCGAGTAGTTTGAATTAATCACCTTATCAATTTTATCTAAGTATTAGCACTGAGGTAAATATAACGTGCAGAAAGAGCAATTGACTTGGATGCATAAGCTGTTGATCAAATATATGTTACTCTCTCTCATATTTATCAATATTTATCTGAAAAATAAGACGACATCGATTAGTTTTTTATTTATCATACTTCCTAGAGCTTACGGTATGGAAAATGCACGATATAAAAAAGTTCTGCGTTAAAAACAATTGAGTATCATTTAATTAGCTTGACCTATTTATCGGGTGTTGCAAAAGTTTTGCGACATTTATCATTTTTCACATACCTCGACTTGAGGAAATGATAACATACTGATTTTTCTTTTACAATATGCTTCGTGAAAGGCTCTACAAACACTGTATAAACAAATCCCTGTTGCAAAACAGGAAACAGTTTTCGAACGCTTTTCTTACGTGTAATACGATGAGAAATAGTACTAACATTTAGCTTTTTCATTTTGAGTAAGGGAAAAATCATCAGAACAAGCCAGTAGGGATCTTTTTCTACAGCTTGCGTGGAGCTTATTGCGGTACATCTTCTGAAAGAAATGTTAGGATTTTATTATGTTCTCAAATCAAGATACATGCAACACAAACAAAGTCTTCCAAACATTTTATTACGGTGGGAAGTATCACCATCGTGCAGTCTTTTCATTTTGAGTATAGGAAAAACCATCAGAACAAGTCAATAAGAATTTGCCTATGCCACTTTTTTACAATTTTTCATGGCACATCTCTTAAAAAATAAAATGAGATTTCATCATTTTGTTTAGTAGAGCTTTATGCTAAACGAAAAATGTCGCAAGTCTTTTGCAAAACTCGATATATATTTTTAATAATATGACTAAAGATTCTTTGAAGCTTTGTTCTTTATAGTTTCAGATCAATATCGTGCCTACAAACATTAGAATATAAATTGTTTTATGTGTGATCAAACTTGAGTCGGTCATCGTTGTCCGCTGAAAATAACAGATGAAACTTGGCAAATAAACATCATACGCCGATTATATTTGAAAACAATGTTACCAATTTTGTGAGATTGCCCAGGGAATAAAACAATGAAAGTAATTTCAGTTAAATGATTATTGCAGAAATTTTCATCAAAAAAGTTCCATGATTTCCATTACTTCAGAAAAACCAAAGTCATCACATTAATTTCGTTATTTTCACATTATTCTCACGGCGTGAATTCCAGTTTTCTCGAAAAATGAAAGTTACGAGGTTATCTGTGTTTTTTGACATCATTTTCATCACATGATTTCGATTACTTAGCAAAAATCAAAATTATCAGAGGACATCCATTATTTTTGTATTATTTTAATCTCGTTAAATTGTTTATTCCCTAGACTGAGAGGCTAGTGTCTAGAAACCATAATTCACCAGTGTCTGTCTGTCTGTGACACTTGGTACCAGTCACCATTTTCATGGTACGAAGTACCGTAGTCGTGGTACAAGTGACCGTTACAGTGTTACTAGTCACAATATAGGTAATATAGTTAACTTCGTGTATGGTTTTTGAACCACTGCTTTACTCACCTGAGCCACGTTATTGGAGATTTTGCATCATGTTTTTGTCCACTAGTGTCATCTCTATGGTGAGCGACCATAGAGATGGTACCATTTATGGAATATTAAAAATTGTCATGAATTCAGCCTAAGCGAAGGGAAATATGATAGAAGAGACCGTAATAATGGCCCAAGGGACAAATATTATAATCTCAAATGACGATAAAGGCACTCTAAATAATCACAAATGCGTCACACTCGGTCAGTGGCATTACGCTGATATGATTCAAATGCATAAAACTGTGGTCAAAATGGTCATAACAATGTTACTTCCAGCACACGATGTGCTCTGAATGACTTCATACGAGGCCGAAAACACTACAGATGTGATCATACTGACCATATTTGTCATCATATGTATCATTTAATTCTTGTGGCAATTTGCGCTATATTCATGGACATTTTCGCAAATCTTTACAGGTTTGAGGCACAGCTTTGATCCTTCAAAGTTTACCTGTAGCCATTTGAACCACAGTAACCATGTGGTTATTGCATTACCGAGACAATTGGACACGTGTGAACTTCTGTTTCTACGCCAGTACGTCAGTCTAGGGTCAAGCGAATTGACTCTCCATGAGCGTTACTTGTTCTGAAAACATCGAAATCACTTAATTAATTTCATTGCTTATGCATAATTTTCATCTCATGTATTTAAGTATTCAAGAAAAATGAAAAAGAACCACATTTCTTCATATTTTTAATCATTTTCCATCGGATACTAGATTTTTTCAAAATTAATATAAAGCATAAAATTCTTTTCATTATTAATATACTCACACCTCTGCATTTCTAACGTTGCGCAAACAAAATGAAACTAATTCGATACTTTAAATGAAAAATGTTTTTCATTGCGTGAATTTCATGTAAAATACATCATTTAAATGTGGACTTCAAAGTATTCATAGGTACTGTCCATAAACATAACTTATTGACAAACGACAGAATGTGTAAGGGCATTAAGGATGTCGTGTCCTGCATATTTTAGGTAAAATTTAAGATACCATTTTTTAGATAATGGTTGCTAGCCTATATGACTGGGGCAACCAACAACTTATGAAGTTCATAGCACAGCCCCTCGAAGGGCACTCAACGAGTCATATGAGCAACTCGGATGCTCCTCACAGGAACCCTTGTGTCTGTGAGACAGGTGTTCATAGCCCCGGTACCATAGATTTATTAATTGTTTTAATGTGATGATTTTCAATCGTTTTCATTGCATGATTTTAGCGAACATTTAATCTTTTCAAGGGACTGATTTTCTTGCCTACGTCAAGTATGAATTTTAAACACATGCATGGAAGTATCCGTTTCATGACGGAAAACGGCATTTTTCCATTTTTGATATCATTTTTCTCTAGTAAAATTTCCATTAAAATGATGCGATTGATATCATTTTTTGCCATGTTCTTATTCCATTGGTGGACGAGGAAAAGATGGATAAAGCGCCGAACAGTCTTGAGTATTAACGGAAGAAAAATTGGATGAAGTTCGTGATGCCTATGAAAATGAACGAAATACTTGTCAGCGCAGCCATTTTGAAGCTAGAATATGGAACTTCTGTTTCTTCTCTAGCTTTATTATAATAATAGAAAATGCCTTAAGGGAAGGATCTCTTAGAGAAGACAGTTGGATAAATCCGTGAGAACTCTGCCACATTCATGGAAAAAGATATTTTTTCAATTTTAGTAGCTTAGTTAACCATAAAATCGTTGAAAATCATCGAACGTAACGATTAAGACCTTTTCTGGCATAAAAAGGAGGAAGATCCAGTTTACTTTTGTGGAACTCACATATATTTTCGAAGAAAGTTGTGAGTGAAAGTTTTAAGGTGAAGTTTTTGCGGCTCCCCACCCCCCTCTCCCACCCCATTACAGACAAGGTCGCTGAGACCACGAGCCCCCCCCCCCCAGAGGAGTTACTAATGGCCCCCATAGGGGGTACCAATGCCCCCACCCCCATTGGGGGTAACAATGTCCCCCCCCCCATAGCGGGGTACCAATGCCCCCACCCCTCATTACATACCATAGAAACCAGTGTATGAATCTATTACAGACATAGCAACCAGGATTCTATTATCGTCATATATCACAACAGTATTTGCCGCTTCTTCCAATGTTTTTAATAAGAAAAATGTAAAATTAAGAAAAATGAACAATGAAATATGGTAACTAACGAGCGAATAGCAACAATGAATATGGAAAATAGGGCGCTTATCAGAGAAAGACGATGCGAAGCAATTCGTCATATTACATTTTCTGTGTTTTCTATTAGCATATGACGCTATAGATATGTGAGTTCCACATTTCAGCCCCGGCGGGGCTGCGCTAACAAGCTTTTCAAAAATAATTCAAGAATATAAAGGGTGTTTCATAAATACTTGGAATAAATTGTTAATGATATTTTTCATACTATTTCGTGACCTAGAGGGTTGAAAGGTTTTTTACAAATACATCTAATCATGGTCTTTTACTTTTGAAAGTTTGAGCTTTCTAGCTAAGACTGGTTGTGAAATACATAGACAAACTGGGAATAATGCAGTTTTCTTAAAAACAAATATTTCAAAAATCGAGTACGGAAATTTCATTATTTCAATTTTGTCGATGTATTTTACGTCAAGAAATAAGGGGTTCGTCATAATATAATAGATGGGTCACTTTTGCACCAATCACCCATGTAAAAAAATGAGGGTAAATCTGATTAAAATCTATTACCACTATGATTAAAAATCGATTATAATCATAGACCTTTAATCGATTATTAATCGATGACAAATCGATTCCCAATCTATTAATAATTGATTAAAGGTGTATGATTATAATCGATTTTTAATTGATTCAGAATCGATTTTAATTAGCCATCATCAGTTATAATCAACTGAACAATTTCTTTGCAATACCACTGCTAACACCAACTACAGTATAATTTTATCTCTTTCTAATCAATCGCAAAGCAACTCAAAATTGATTGAAACTCACTGTAGTGGCTTAAGATTCATATTAGGAACTAGGTATGAACCAATGCCAATACAGAACTGGGAGCTGGGTATCTATATAACTGAACTCACTATCAAATAAATAGGGCTACCCTTTGTAAGTAATTATAAGGTATATAAAGTGAGGAGGCCATTAGTTATGCAGGAATGCTAGTTAACTAGGTACCAGTCCGACTGAGTATCTATTTAACTGATATGTGATTCAATCGATAGTTAGTAACTTCATTACAGTAATACATCATATTACCTAATCTTGATAATAAGTTGAGTTATGTGGATACCCAGTATAATTGGGTACCAAGTTGACTGGTACTGGCGCATACCTATTAGGAACATATCATCAACGAAACAATTACTTCTGCTATAGTTGATTCTCAATGCATAATACTGGAATTATCTTAGTTTTCAAAAGAATATTATCCTAACAATTTATTCAGTAGAGTGAAAAGCGTATTATAATACAACTTTTTCTTCGGAGAAGCACATACTTCCTTCATGTAAAACGAGCTCACCCAGGTCAAGAGTCGGTCATCGGATTCTATCGGATGTATTTCAATCCGATGAATCCCGATGACTGAATCCGACATGATTCCGATTGTCGGAATCCGATCGGATCTTGGTAGATACTGGTGAATTCCGACTGATTCCGATCACCGAATCCGGCGAAATCTGGTTGTCAGATTCGACAGGATTCAGTAGTCAGAATTCTGTCGGTTCCCTCCGTTTCTCGAATCGAAGTTCTCGGATGTTTTATTTTGAAGGAGCTGTCCAATATATCTTAACATTTCGTAAATGTCTTATCTAATGTTAATTATTTTCTTCCGTTTCAAAACAAAAACTGTCTGATTTAATTGAGTCTTTAGAGAAATTTGTTTCGTATAAGAGTATATAGAACTATATTCCACTTCAATAAAAAACAATTATCAAAATGAACAAATTATTTTTGTAATTGAAGGGCTGACCCCAGTCACCCCTTCCCATAACGATCAAAGCCACGCTGGCTGAATTCTGAAAAAGATTCAACTCTACCAAGTAAATTCCCATCATCCAAACAGCTGTAAAGAATCCAGTTATTTTGAGTCTCTTTGTGATTAAAGTTTTGGTTAAAATGCTATTACTGTTTCTGTCTAGTCACGATCGAAACTTGTTAAAATTAAAAATAACCATTATATAATGGTAAGAAAGAAGCGTCAACTAAAATGTCCAATATGTTATGCTCATCATGAATTAGCTCCGATAAGTGTCAAATCCGATCGATTTTTTTGTCAAATATAATATATATATATATACATAGATAGACAGGAATAGATATGGATATATCAGCTATTTTTAGTTATTGTTTATGATTTTAAAATATTTTCTTGTCTCTGTGAAGATGTAACGAAATGCTGTATCGACACGATCTACAAAGATAAACGGCGATCATAATAGATTCAAATGACAGTAGCAATTTATAAAATACTGTCGTTCTGTTTTCTCTAGCTACAATGAGTGGCTCTCGTTTCCCGATTAAGTGAAACGCAATAGGAGTGTTGTTTTCTTTTATTAATATTGACTATTTCAAAAAGAAGTGCAAAGACACTCCTAATTTTTTTTATTGTTTTTTCCGGTTCCATACTTCTTCTACTGCCATGATTTAATCGTCGTCTGTCATTATATTTCCCACAGCTGGATCTTGTTTTGTTAACACTTTTCTCACTGTTTTTCTACTTTGGACAAAAATACACATACAGTCTTATACCCCATAAATTGCAAAGCTTCATCACTTAAAAAACACTTCTCATCATGATTGAAACAAAACAAAACAAGGCATATTTCCAAAGTTAGACTTAATCGTACTTCAACAACTACAATCTGACAACGGCCAAGAGTACTAACGCTTTTCCTAAACTATCATACACTTTCCTTCATTAAAATCAATTGATGCCCTGCACGATCACTCAAGAATATTCAAAAAAATACTCAAACTGCCCTTGAGCCATCAGATATTTTCCGCATCAGAAAACAGATTAAAAGTTTCCTGATATCCAATAATAAAACACGCCGGATTTTCGGAACTCAATATCGCCAACAAACATGACATGCATCAATTTAAATTCTTCGCTTTCCTAATATTCTTCAACGATTCCCAATCAATAGCAATATTAAGTTCCATCGTTTCCAACAATCTAAATAATTTCCATCTCTTTACCTACATTCAGCGTCTATAATTAACGTAAGTTTTACACATTTCCAGCGTCATCTTCAACTTCTATTTAGATCGACTAAGCATCTAGAAGTACCGTAAGTATTATTCTTTCAATCATCCACTTGATTCCGTTCCGCTTAGACTCATTCGACATCAAGAAGTACACTAAGTATTTTCTATTTCAGCCAATTATATATTTTCTTTCTGTTTAGATCGATTCGACATCGAGAAGTATGGTAAGTATTTTTTTTTGAATCAACTACTTGCTGTCTTTCTGTTTAGATGGTTTGACATCTAGAATTACGATAAGTACTTTCTATTTCAATGAACTACATATTCTCTTTCTGTTTAGTTCGATTCCACGCATAGAAGTAGAGTAATATTTTCTATTTCAATCAACTAGATATTTTCTTTCTCTTCAGATCTATTCGAGATATACAGGTATCTTAAGTATTATATATTTCAATCGTCTGTATTTTTTTAATCTGTTTACGTTGGTTTAATATCCATACGAACGGTAGATTTATTTGGTCGGATCATGTGTATGTTTCATTTCTGTTTTGGTCGATTCAAGTTATTTTAGTGTGGTAAGTTCTGATAATTGAAAGTACCGATAGATTTGATTTGTGTTTAGGTCGACTGAATATGCACTGCTTCGATAAATTTGGTGCATTGAAATCCAGTATATTTTGTTCGGAGTTTAAGCGAATTTTATATCATATGCAGGTATAATTTTTATCAAATGAAATCAGCTTTTGTTTGGTTTGTGTTGGGTCGAGGGATTGTCACGTAAAGCGCTATGTTTGCGGGATATCGAAAAATGCGAATATTTTCTTTTGTCTGCGGTATTATGGAAACGGAATGCTCAAGACGGAGTTTCGATGGGATGCCGCTTCTGATTGATATCGTTGATGGGAGAGATGACGTTAGAGGTATTCGTTTCTCGTACGATAGGTGTTCTGCTTTTCTATGTTGATCTTATATGACGGTACAGTTACAACATAGGTACCATTTTTAGCATTAGAATTGTCTCTCGGATTATTTCTTATTTAAATATGTAGAAATAATGGTAGATAGGACCTTGATATTATGTAGACACCTGTCGAAAATCCGATCTGATCCGATTCGTTCCGGCTCTTTCTTTTGTATGGTTTGATACGAACCTATCGGATCCATTCGGCGGAACTGACCGGATCCGACGGGATCTTTTCCCAGTCAGATGTTCGTCGGATTCCGGGTCACTGGATTTAGGGCTCGTTCCGATAGAATCCGATCAGATCGAGGCAGAAACCGACTATTTCCGACATAATCCGACATATTATCGTATCGGATCCGACAACATTCAGTGGTCGAACTCTCGACCTGGGCATGTGATATTTCATTTCGACAAAAAAGGGAAACAGAACAGAAAGTAATAGTTTTTAGTATCAGACACAAACTTTATCGAGTTCCAGCTCAATAGATGAAAAAAACTAAAACAATCCTTTCTAAGATTCGCAGAGACATTTCATTAAATTGGTGTTCAGTAGAGAGGAAAAACGAAAAGCAACAGTTTGTAAGACGGAAACCAAGTTTCGTGATACTCTAGTTCAATAGATGGAAAAAGAAGAAAAACAATAGTTTCCGAAACTCAAAACCAAATTTCATCATATTCTAAGTCAATACACTCAGAAAAAGAATAGCAATATTATCTAAGGAGGGAAGGTCCCCAACTTGAAAATCGCTTTCGAACTGAGACTCAGTGGACAATAGGTAATCGAAGATGCTGAGACCGAATATGAAAATGGTTTCGACTAACGTTTGGGTTTGAGCCGATTTTTGGAAAACCAGATCTTCAGACTCAAAAACCTTTTGAGACAAGAAGTTTTTTCGTGCGTCCATATGAAAGAGCATAAAGCCTCCGACACATTACAATACCCGGGGTCTTCTATTCTGTCTTATCACTCATAAGTACAAGGGGGTCTTCTATTATGTCCGCTAAAAAAGTTATATTTTTCAGCAGTCTTTCCAACAAACATCTGTTTCAATTCATTTTTGTTCAATACAATCGTTCGAAAAAGGTTGTTTTACTTATTCCACATGTTTATAATGAGAAAGCAACAAATGCTATCTTGTGAAAAAAGAGATATAACATTGATAATAAATATTCTTAGAATATCAAAGGCAGCGTATCCGAACACCTTGGCAAAATGTCCACTAGCTTTGTTTTTCTAAAAAATTAGATCTGCCATTAACCAAATTTTAACTTCTCAATCACTACATAAGTCAGAAAACGAATTAACTTGTTTTGTCAAACTCAATTAAATTAATTTTTCTTGTTGATTTTTTACTAGTATTGATGGAATGTGTTCACATGAAAATCTATATCCTAATAGCATATTTATTAGGCTCAAGTCAACTTCAATGAATACGTTTGTATTAAGAATAAGCAATTAATAAAAGAAGAGTAGTTGGATACAAATCTTGTATTGTCTTCTTGGTCCTTTTTAAAAATGGCTTTGGGTTTTATTGAGAATAGAAATGCATTCTGAGTCTCATGAGAAGTACTTACAAAAAACTGATGCGTATTAGAGATGAAAACCAAATTGAATTGTCAAATAATCTCATTCGATTGAATTAATCTGAGGTGAACTGTATCCGAAAGAAGATATAGCCGAATCAAGATTTTCTTATTCGTTTCTGTCTGGAGCGTATATACATGAATTCACGTTTTTTTCAATTATGAAAGAAAGGTTTGTGATGAACATGTATCAGAATTTCTAAAAATCACGGTCATTCGGCGTTTGAATTATTACACAACGAATTTTCACCAATTATGCTACTATTTTACAAAGATTTCTTCATGCGTTACACTCAAGGTTCTACACTGAGTCCATTATAACCCAAGACCATGAGAGGGTAGTTTTGTATAGAGAACCGTAAGAATTCTTTCACAATATGCTGCAAAAGAGCAGTAAAAAGATCCCATGATATGTGTTCTATAAAGAAATGCATTCTTTACTAAACAGCTGTTTCCAATTGATTGCTTCGCAAGACTTTTTTCACTTCGAATTGAAGCAGAGTTTTCATAAAGGAAGCAAAATATTGTTCGTACCTATCTACGATATAATTATGGACTTAAATACTAAAAAGTTAATAAACTCAAGAAATTATTTGTAAAAAAAATCGAGTTTATCAGGGGGTCTTCTAATATGCCTTTTGCTTCATTTATCCAAGGGGGGTCTTCTAATGTGTCGGGGGCTTTAGCGTAAAACCTATAGAAAACTACTTTTCAAGATGACTAGAGAGGTTTTAAGCTTGGTTTTCAGGTTAAAGTACGAAAT
>OENT01003010.1:1386-15693 GCA_900239685.1 Rotaria macrura
CTTTTTTGAGATTGTTGTCAATGAGCAAGCCTGAATGCATCACTGTGTTAATTGGCTGTACAGCGTGTGTACTTAGTGGAGCATCTCAGCCGGCATTCGCTTTTTTATTATCCGAAGTTGTCAGTGTGAGTGTTTCTCATTTGAATAGATGATTTCTATACTTATACATCATGCATTGCTACTCTATTGATTTGTTAGGCTTTCAGATATTGTTCGAACTCGGAACGGCGTGTTCATGTTTTGTTGACTTGTTTATTTTTTCTACTCTTGGGAGGTGTTTTATTTGTTTTCCGGTTATTTCAAGTATAAGATTCAAATAGTGAAGCGCATCAATCATCATTATTTTGGTTTCGTCTTCCTCTTGTTTTTTTGAAATAGTTCGCAGCTTTTGCAATAGCAGGATCAAAACTGACACAGCGCATCCGTTCAAAAGCTTTTATGTCTCTTCTTAGTCAAGAAGTTGCCTATTTTGATATGCCCGAAAATAGTTCTGGCGCTATTTGTGCTCGTCTTTCTTCTGATGCATCTGCCATCCAGGAGATGACTGGATCACGTCTAGGATCAATCTGTGAAGCCCTTGCACTATCAATTTTTGCATTTATATTCGGATGTTTCATCAGCTTGCAGTTAACGTCGATCGTTTTTTGTGGCATTGGCGTATTATGCTCACTTGTCTACATTGAAGTATCCATACGTAAATGGCTTTATCAACAATATCGTTTAATAAACGAACGTGCAACCTCGGTAATTTTGAATTTTCGTGCATGAATATGCTTTATATAAAAATTTACCTTGTCGCGAATCATTGGATAAAGTCAATCCATTCTATTTATCAATTGTTTTGCTCATATAGTTTGCCGTTGAAGTCATTCAAAATATGCGTACAATCAAGCAATTATCTGTAGAGGAAGAAGTTTTTCGTCAATACTCTAAAATCATTTATCAAGGATATCGGTTCATCAATCTTTTCTTTTATTTTCATGAATCTTTAACCAATCTTTCTATCTTTCAGATTATATTGGAAACCTTCGATTATATTTTCTAATGTTTATGCTGCATTCTGGGCATTGGATGTGTATACAATGGCATTTATATACTGGCGTGCTCTAGTCCTTGTTGAAAAAGGTGAACTTGACTCAAATAGTATTATTATGTAATTGACAGAAATCATTACTTAGTACCTTGAAGATGATCTCCTATTGGATTTCCTTTTCTTTAGGGCGTTCGCTTTCGCCATGTTTTCAACTCATGTTATGAAACGCATCGGAATCATGTACTTTGCTTGATACCTAGTGTTCTTTTAATTTTCTAGCATCTGTCCCATTGTAGGACTAACCGCATAGCTACATCAGTTTCAGCTGCTGAAGCTTTCTTTGATTTATTTGATCGAAAACCGACGATTGATAATGGATCGACTGAAGGACAAACAATAGTAGGAGAAACTAGAATTTTGCTAATGACTTTTCGACGACTAATTTTCACGGATTCAATACGTTTTGTGTAGGTAAATTTTCTTGGAAATATAAGATTCGAGCAAGTCAAATTTGCTTACCCAGCTAGACCTACGGCTATTGTACTAAACCAATTTCAATTGAATATCAAGTCGAGTAAGTAATTTACGTTTCTGTCTATTCAACATTTGCGAAAATATTTCATCAATCATAAGGTCAACGCGTTGCTCTCGTTGGTACGTTTCAATAAAATTCTTTTATTGTTTTTCAAATATGTATTGTCTAACATGATTGATCTGTGTACAGGCAAATCTGGATGTGGAAAATCAACAGTTATTCAGCTACTTGAACGCTTCTATGATGTCAAAACTGGTCGCATCGTTAGTACTTCATCAACACATACCTCAAGCAATTAACTATAAAATTCACATATTTACTTTAGCTTCTTGATGGCGTCGATATTCGACATCTCAATGTGCACTGGCTACGTTCTTATCTCGGTCTGGTTAGTCAAGAGCCAACTTTGTTCGATTTAACAATCGCTGAAAATATTGCCTACGGCTTAGAAGATGTTCCAATGGAAGATATCATAAACGCAGCTAGTAGAGCTAATGTTCATCAATTCATTGATCATTTGCCTCAGGTGAAAAAAAAAATTAAACATCATAATAGCTATCGATGCATATTGCTTCTACGATCTACTTCTTTTAAAGGGCTACGAGACAAGAGTCGGTTTAAAAGGATCTTTTCTATCCGGTGGTGAGAAACAACGTATTGCTATTGCTCGAGTCCTTCTTCGTCGACCTAAAGTTCTACTACTAGATGAAGCTACAAGCGCCATGGACTCGTACAATGAACAAGTATTTTTTATTCGTAAACATAATTGTAGATTCATGAAAGTTCTTGTTTTGTATGGTAGATTGTACAAGAGGCACTCGAGCAAGCTCAAAGAGAAGATCCTAGCCGAACAACACTGATCATTGCTCATCGACTTTCGACTATTCGTTCGTGTGATTTGATTTGTGTAATCGATCGAGGACAAGTCGTGGAAAGTGGTACACACACTGAATTGATACAACAACGTGGAGCTTACTATAAAATGCTTGCCCAGAACATCTTAAAATGAACACGAATATATTTTTGAAACAGTTAGAATCGTTTTTATTGAATTTTACGAGGAAGTTTGCTCGCAATGTTTACTTCACTATGAAATCAAATTATGAACTTTATTCTAGGTCTTTGATGCGAGTAAATGACTCTGTTATCTTAAGCGTACGGTTCAGACACGCTATACTATATAAAGATAAACATAGAAAACTCTTTGGATATGATGAAAGGCAAAGGAAACATATCATCATGTATGAAATCATGTTTGGGCGAAAATCTTTCTGATTTTATTGTTGATTTGAGATTCTTCAGATAATAAAACACGAAGGGGCAAGATATTTCTGTAAGGTATCGTCTATAATGAAACTTAGACGAGAATTCCATGAGAAAAACATCGCATCTAGTGAAATGCGAGCATACCCTATAAAATCATCGGTCTTGTTTACTTTTTACACTTTCAAGAATAAAACATTATTATTACTGATCATTGACACAAAACATGGTTCATCTCTACGGAAGCATTTGATTGTTAGATTAAAAGATTATGATCAGCGTCGCCCATTCTTTAGATTCATAGTTGTTCTCCGATACGCTTAGGTTGAAATATCTTTTCTAATACTCACAGAATTTCTACAAATGTCACAGGTGCGTAGAAATCTACTGCAAGCAAACCGTCAGTGTTAATAAAATGTCGGTTGATGTTTCAATTGTATAAAATGTTAATGATCTTTTCACATATGCCTGGATACATAAACACTTCTTTGTTTAAGATTTTTAATAAATTATTTTGTATAAATATTTTGCAGATACGAAGCTTCAACGGTTGAACATCATCGAGAGCAGAAGTGATATCAATAGTACGATTTAAAATAAATGTCACGAAATCACGAACTTTTCAAAAATCAAAATCCAAACTCTCAATGAAAATACTCGAGAAAATCGCATTTCATACTTCATTGCCTTTAACACCGAATTTATTCTTCAGTGATGACATTCTAAATGTGCACTGGCACCTTACGATAACTGAGACTTTCCGAATCAATCATTCTCAACCGTATAAGTAACTGTCGTTGTCGAGATTATGCCTTTTTTTCTTCTTGTGAAAGCAATCAAATTTCAATTTTAACTAAGATTACTGAAAATTTGACTGAATCGTTACTTTGACTATATACCTTTCATATATGTTAGCTACTTTATCAATATTCAGAAAATTCATGGATTCCATGATGTTCCTGATTTTATTCATTACATAGATTTAGAAGAAATCCAATAAGTGATTCAAAACATTCTTTCTGAATTTTGTTTTCCAGATTTTTACTGCCGTATCTTGATCAGAACTAACATCCCTGCATAATTCAGAATAATCTCGTGAACAAGGTAGTTATAAATAACTATATTGACAGCAAACGAATTAACGAAGTTTTTCTATTTCCGAAAGAAGCCATGAGAACTTTCATTAAGTATCTTAAAATGAAACTTGAACACATAGCTAATAGTGTATAATATTTTTATTCAATATACAGTACTGTCAAAAAATAATGAATATATCAAATCAAATATGCGCATTTCAACACTTGTTATAAACAGAGTAATAAAATCAAGAAGTCGATTTTCTCATCTACACATTAGGATTTTGTAGAAAACAATTTAGATGTGTTACAATGCCCTGACTTAATGCAAATTTCATCTAGGAATTATTTATACGAAAAAGAACATCTGTCGTTATTCGAAGAAATAAAAGTCACATTTCAATACAAGTAATTCTCGTTTAATTCTATTTCATGAAATAAGATTCTGTTACGAAGATGTAGTTTACTACATAGATATTGTCATTCAATCAAGTACCACGACAAATAGAAAATGTTTAAAATCATGAGTAGAATTTCTTATTAGTACACATTCTATTTGAATAAGGAGATATCGTTTTTGCATTCAATCAGAATCGATGGTATGAAAAAGAATAATATTCATCTATTGAAGAATTCATTCTCAAATTTAGTTCGATATCAATTTATACTTTTGTAGTAGAGTATCTATTTACACTAAGTACGAAAGTTGAATAGATGGATGAATATTATGAGTTGATTAAGTTCAAAAGAATTATATTCGAGCATATTCATAACTAATTATTCTGTTTATTCATATGTATACACATGAGTGTACCGGTGAATTATTTCTCTCGTTTTCGGTTCCAATATACAGAATGTCTCCCTATTAAACATAGTAATATGAATTTTCATTTACGTCATGAACCGTCCGACAATGATACGAATCATAACGACAGATATGAAAATTTAACAAACAGTTCTGAGTCAAGTTTAATTAGATTATGAAATTTAATGCTCTAGTGGATAGTTTTGCTCTAAAGGCAGTCGATGAGTGTAAAGAATGACAAAACCATTCAAAATCTGTCGTTGTTTTGTCAAAGAGATTCGTACTAATTATAATTCAAAAAAGTCTAAAATCCTTCACCCGGATGTACATTTATGTCGAGACACATCCGTTTTTAGACTTGCGTCATTCTTCTTCGCTATTATGCACATGTCAAAATAAAATGAGAATGCAAAAGCATTCATTGGTACAAGCCTCGAGTACTTGAAGTGAGAAATATGATCTACTACTCATTCTAGTTACAACGGAATTGTTTTTCTTCTAATCATTTTAATACAGAAGTCTTCATCATATGCTGAATTTATCTGATAGAAAGACAATAATGACGTATTTTCATAGATTTTAATGAGACAACAGGTAATCAAGAATTTTTTGGACAATGTTTTTGCTGGTTTTTTGCCTGTACAAAAATGTTTCAGATCAATGACAAGCAATGGGTTGGTAACAGAAATTTGTACTCTGTCAGAATATAGATTCAGAGATTTTTTTTCAACCTATTTTTGCACGACAATCGGGAAAGAATATTAGAATGTCCTGAAGAATTCTTTTTTGAAACGAACCAATTTACATAGGTTATCCGTCTTAGTTCCTTTGTAAAGTTGCTAAAAGCGGATGAATTTAGTCATTTTGATGAGCAAACAATTCTGTACAAATTTGTATGTCGAACTGAAATTTTGCTCTTACAATAGTGGGTACGTGGTTTTCGATCGTAAAAAGTTGAATTTTTTTTAAAGTGAATGTTATATAAAAAACACAACAACTTAACGCCTTATCAGAAGACAAAAAAAAACAATCGGAATAGCTCAATTTGTAGAGTGGACTCTACTCTATAATCTGATATATTTATGTAGATTAGAATTTTAAATTTTAGATCACGATAATGTAACACATCCAAAGTATTGTTTTCAAGCCTTTCAAAGATCCTCGCACTTTTCTCGTGCAACAGTAGATACAAAATTTTAGAATTCTATATTCTGAAATAGCATAAAATTCTATTTCTAGCTCACATTTTTTTTTACTCTTCTGAAATATTTTTACAGAGGTGAAAAGCGTGCAAAAAGTTCATTCGAAAACATTCCGATAACCCAATATTTTTGGTATATGTTATCTGATCACTATTTTGACACATAGACTAATATGAAAAGATTTACGGAAGTTTTTCGCCCGGATCAAAAGAATTCTAATCACATTCATAAAGCCATTCAAAAGAGTTCATTTTATAGATCGGTCAAAAATTTGGTCTTCCTATTTACGACTTGTTTATATATGGACACTCTTACATGCTCATCGAAGAGTCTGAAGAATTGGTAGTGGGTACAACAAATCTGTAATAAATATGGGACCGAATCTTTCAGATTTTGATTTGGGTCAGAGACTTACATGATATTAATATTGAAGTTAAATTAGAATGAAACCAAATCCCAACTATTTCATGTCGATTTGGAAGACTTTCAACCGTTTTCTAATACTGTATCTTATAGAAATTCATCGGATTTGAGTAATTCAAGACAGAACCCATATCTTTCTATACAAAATCCCAAGACCTTGGATTTGTTGTACCCATAAGAATTGATAACTATTATTCAATCCTCCAATTAATTCATTATATATCTAGATGTGTACGACAAGTTGATTATATATTCAAATAGAAAATAATTGTCTCTTTTCTAAGAATGATACATGCTGTGTTTTTTTCGTTTGTAATAAAATGGTCAATATACTTTGCTCAGTTAATATTGATTCATTCAATGCTCATATTCATGTTCAGACATGGAATCATTCTCCAATAAATGTAACTTACTGTTATAAAATGTAGAAATAAATGAATGCAATTTACAAGTAATATACTCGTTCTTTTCTCTTTTTATACAATCATTTTGAATAGAATAGCAGTAATACAATAAAAAAATTATCACAAAATACTCGAATTGGTGTTAAAAGGCTACGATAAAATTGACAGATCATTTTTCCTTGTGCTTGCAGTACAAAATTTTTAACAAACAAAGGTTAAAAATAGTTCATTTTGGTTTTCTTCAATTCTTTTCGGGTCTTGATTGCATAAACATGTTATTTTCAGCTAAAAATAACATATTAAAATGCAAATCATGACTGAATTATATTATAATTCTGCTTGTTTACTAAAGAACATTGAATAGAATTTCATTATACATAGAAGTTTTAAAACAACTCCTGTATTCATAATCAAAATAATCTTTCATACACAACAAACAAATTGGTATTGTCATAAAGTGTAAAGAGAAAAATTTCAAACTGTTTATCTCAGTGCTAAAACTTTTGAGAGAATGTGGCAACGATAAATGATAAGAGTTTACTGGAATAACGAATTCTTCATGTTAAATTTTAACCAATAGATAATCGGTGAACTGGAATCCAATGCGCACAATAAAAGTTATTGATTTGACAAACAACATCCTCACATCCAGTTTTACTTGATTATATTGAACATTTGAATTTGTAATTGATACTTCTTATGCTGAGTAACATTGGAACAAGAGAACTTTTCACCTTTCAAAAATGATTTATCGATTTTATTGACTAGGGAATGCAATTGATTTATCACCGACATCACAAGAATTCAATATACTTCTGTCTGCTAATAAAATGTTCACAAGTTAATTACGATGTATGTATTACTACTGTATCGTATCATTATTTGTGTGGATCGTTTCCCTTGTATTGCAAACACAATCACTCCCGGTCCCGAGGCTGTATGTAAATATGTATTAGATTATTCATCTGTTTCAGTCTTCATTATGAAGAATTCTCCTTCCATATGCATGAGAAAAGAACCATACTAAACTTTTTAATGTTCATACACCCTGTTGACAATTGTTTACTTCTTTTAGAATCGCTGTTTTGATTGGTCAATTATTTATACGAATCAGAAGCTTTATCCATCTCGACCTCCTTTTCTTTACAATTAAATTAAAACCTAAAATAAGATATTTAAAATGAGAAGAAAATTGAAATCAATGAAATTTTCTTGATTAAAATATTTTCATCGGATTTATGTTGATACAGACACATATCTAGAGGTCAACAATATGTGTATCATCATCTTCAACATGCCCCAGATAAATTCGTTCAGTTAAATATAGTTTTTAGACAATAATGAGTAATTTATTTAATTTACCATTTTCATTCTCTATTTATTCACATACATTGAAAGATTTATTACAGCATAGAGTAAATATAGAATCGAATTCTAATGAAGATAAATGGTCTGAAAAAGCTATCAAAGGCTTAGTCAAGCGTTTAACGAAAACAGCAATGATTGATGATTTACAACTTGCATTAGATACAAAAACTTCCGAAACTCGTTGCGTTACAATTCCAAGGTGAAATAGTTAAATTTCCTTTTTTTCGTTTTCGTTTTCACTTTCTTTTTTTTTCTTTAATAGAGATGCTCAACATAAATTAGTCGAACCCAATCCAACAACATCAGTACGCAAAGCATTTCATGATACAACTCCTGTGACAGCTTTTTGTCGCATATGGCGTTGGCCAGACTTGAATACACATCTTGAATTAAGACCAATCGAAACATGTTCATATGCATTTCAATACGACAAAGATCAAATATGTGTTAATCCTTATCATTATGAACGAGTTGTTGCCCCATGTAATTAATACATTGATGCTTTTTTTTTTCAAATATACAGCGACGTCCTCTCTCTGTCTAGCAGTCAGTTCTGTTGATATTGATCTTAGATTGTTTGACTGTCAAATATGCAACATTAAGATAGTTTTGGATTCTAACCTTGATCATTGAGTATTCAGATTCATTGACTATTCTTACAAAGAAATCTATTCGAGTACTTTTCTCAGATTTCGATTAATTTAAGCGTACGAATTCTAGTGTCTATTCGATCATATATTGAGAAGAAGCAACGATTAAGGAATCTTTACAATGTCTATTTGCAGAAAACGTTGATACTTGAATTTATAGAAAACTTCATAAGTTTTTAAGAGATATTTTCCGTTTGGAATATGAGAAGCATTATTTTGTTCGATCATTTTTTTTTTCTTAGGAACCATTTACCAACTAGAATTATGAGACAAAGATTCTTTCACATTCGAGAAAAAGCATTTGCTAAAGTCTTCTCTTCAGATGATCTAGTCCTAGTATTTGAACTTGAGAGACTCCTATGAATGCATATTAATTCGATCATCAGTGAATATAAAACGTACGCATTTATCATACATTAGTAGATGTCAATATTATAGTACTTACCTATCGTTTTGTTTTGTTTTCATTCGTAGCCCTTCCACCGGTTTATGTATCAGTGATGGATCAAACTTTGTTTAATGTGTTAACAAATGAACGTCATCAAGAACAAGTAGATTCAAATATACCTATGGATTGTCTATCATCATCTGATGAGCAATGTACAGGTGTGAATAGTCCAGCAAATTTACAAGATAATACTGAAGCTATGACACCTACTCCAACAACAATAGATACAATACCAACAAGAGCAATATCTTACGTTGAGCCATCAATATGGTGTTCAATACTCTATTATGAATTAAATCAACGTGTCGGAGAAACATTTCATGCTTCATTGAATTCACTTGTTATTGATGGATTTTGTGATCCAAATGCATCGGATAGATTTTGTCTTGGATCATTAACGAATGTTAATCGGACCTATGAAAGTGAAACATGTAGGAAAATGATTAATAAAGGTGTACGACTTTATTACATTGGTGGTGAAGTTTTTGCTGAATGTCATTCGGATTCGCCAATATTTGTACAAAGTCCCTGTTGTAATCAACGATTTCAATGGCATCCAGCAACCGTTTGTAAAATACCACCACGTAAGATTTGTAATTGCAAATATACAAACATATTATTTCATATGGAAATAGAATTCTATTTTCTCTGCCATTTGATCTTCACATGATTGATTACTAAAAATGATAGAATAGAAAGTTGTCTAAATTTTAAAACTAAAAGCATTCTCTTTGCCATAATTTTAAACGTTTCTAACTATCTTAGAATTTGGTTTTTAGCGAATAGAATAATTAAATTTTTCTTCCAGAAATTTTTTTTTTTCTAACAGTTGACATTGAATCTTTGCGTAAATCAATTTATTGACATTCTCATTTTTATTAGTTGATCTTAAAGCAAAGTCCAATGTTCTCTCGTATGACGGAAAATAATATTTTTCACAGTTAAATAAGAAAAGCATATGCGCCTACGTTCGATCGCACTAATAAAAGAGAACAATTAATTATAAGTGTTTGCGCGACTAAGCGGAGGTTCAGGTCGTATTGAACTTATGAAATGCAGCCTGATTATAACTATTCCTTATTGAATCGAAATAGACGAAAAGAAAAAGGGTTTCTTACAAATAGAAAAATTCAAATTCTCAGGTACTGACTTTCGTCATTCTGACTTTGACCTAGTCAATTATATGGTTACTATGTCAACAAGTCAAAATCACAAAAATGCATTCGTATAGTTTTAATTTTCAATTATTTCTAGAATCCCGCTCGAATCATTGACATATGTACTTTTTTTTGGCACGACTAAACTTTGAAAAGGAAAACCATAAAAAAATTTTAACTAAAAAAATTGACTCTTGTTTATGAATATGTGTTGAAAATTACATTTCAATCAAGTATTAATAGTATAAAATCAACTTCTACAAGTAGGAATAACATTATGTTCTTTTCTAGGGATGAATGTTGAAAAACATAATTTCAGTATTCCTGGAGAAAAATGTTCATTATTAATAACCTTTTGTTCTTCTTAATAATACAAGAGAAGAAAATTTTAGTTAGCATTCGTGTTATATACTTTCATGTCACAATGTTCTTTTTTGTTTTCTTTCTTTCTTTTATGAATGTCTTAGTCAATCTACTTGAAAACTAACTACTTGATAGATATCCATCGAAATGGAACAAGATCTTGGCATTATAAAAGAGTTAATCATAGTATTCTCCAGTTCTGAGCTTAAGATTTCTGAGTAATATTCATCCAAAGTAAAGAAGAAATTATATGAACGTTGGGAAAAAATCTCATATTCACCCTCATTTAATAAGATCCTTTTCTTTTCCTTGTGCACAAGTGTATGTCAAGGTGTATGACATGACTATGCTTTTCTTTTTTTGTATACATTCTAAGTCTTGTTTTTCCTTTAAATAGAAAAGATCGAATGACAATTAGAAAGATTTTCTAAAAATAAATGATCGCTTATATAAGTCTTGGCTATACAGCACGATACAAATGTAATTAAACGAAAAAGAAATTTATTCATGTCATGCATGTTGAGATGATCTTCTAAGGAAAAAGAAAATAATTAAATTCCTATAGTAAAGACTCTTGAGCAGAAACTTTGATTGCAAGATCAAAAACAAAAAACTTGAATAATTTGTTAAGAAGAATATTTTACGTGACATGTTTCTTTTTTTTGTGATTTTTAAACTATTCTAGGTTGTAATTTGAAGATCTTTAGTAATAAAGAATTTGCTCAGATATTATCGGATACAGTGCAATATGGTTATGAAGCTGTTTATAATCTTACACGAATATGTGCCATTCGTATGAGTTTTGTTAAAGGTTGGGGTGAAGAATATCGGTAAATGAGATTGTTCTGTTGTTTTTATTTTGAATTGTCTTTCCTATTGAAATTCTTTAGTCGACGTACAGTGATGAGTACACCATGTTGGGTAGAAATACATTTGAATGGTCCCATGCAATGGTTAGATAATGTTCTTCAACAATTACCAGCACTTGGTAGTATGTCCAGCAAATAATTAAATTTGAGAAGAAGAACAAAAGAAAGTTATTCTTGTATCGAAATTAAACCTAATTTTTTCTATCTATTCGGTTTTAGTATTTGTATATTTGTTTCTCACATTGATTTTATCTATCTACAATCTTGTACATACGTATATTTATATGAAACATTTATTCTATTAAATTGATATTTCTAGATATAAGTAACAATGGTCAACGTACCAAAAACACGTCGTACATTTTGCAAGGGTAAAAATTGCAAAAAACACACACTACATAAAGTATCACAATACAAAAAAGGCAAAGATAGTGTTCATGTTCAAGGCAAACGACGTTACGACATGAAACAAAAAGGTTATGGTGGACAAAAGAAGCCTGTGTTTCATAAAAAAGCGAAAACAACGAAGAAAATTGTACTACGTATGGAATGTACGGAGTGTAAATTCAAGAAACAATTAGCTATTAAACGAACCAAACATTTCGAATTGGGTGCCGAAAAAAAGAAAAAAAATCAAGTTATCAATTACTAAACAAATTTTACAACAAACAAATAACAATTATACCATCTCTACTATCATTTCTCTTTTGTTTGTTGATACATCAAAAATTAAAAAAATTTGTTATTTTTATTTAAGCTATGACGAATTAGTAACAACAAAATTCGTTTATTGAAAGAGAAAAAAAAACAACAATAAAATACAAATCCGATATTTGTTTTTTTTTTCTAGATAATTCTATGCTTATTATTGAATTAATAGATTACTTTATATAACAAGGCACCAAAGATATTCCAAAGTAATTATATTTTATTTTCTTTTTTCAATAAAATATTAGGTATTAAGGGTAATGGAATTTCCCTATAATCCTAAGTTAGAATTTTTCTTGATTAGCAAAATAATTCAAAAAAAAAAAGAACACGCCTCTTCACATCGAGAAAGATGACGTTGGAACGGGCAGCCTTCACATGTCATGAAAAGAGATCATCGATGAAGCTTTTAAATTTTCTTCTTTTATCCAATAAAAAATAATGGAAACATTGACGGAGTTTTCTGTTGAATAGTTGATTCTATTTTATGGGATCTAAAAAGAAAATTTTTTTCTTTTGAAATATCTAACTTCACCAATGTTAGACTCACTGATCCCGACTATCAGGAGAATTTTCGTAAGTAATTTTTTTATGAAAATTGTATATTTATGCCTTCATATTATATCTACTTTTATTTGATTGAAAACTCGTAGGAGTGTATTTTTGTTTTGACAAGTTCCATACTACTCAAGAAAACACTAACCACTTATGCTGTGATTTTTCTTTCAATCATCAACACATAATGTAAAAACGTTAAATTTTCTATGTCAAAGAAAAGAAATTCATAGAGAATTTCCATTTGCCGTAAATAGATTCCTGTTCGATGAAATATGACATGAGAAAGCGAACCGGCAATGTCATAATAATTGAACTCGAGAGTGGTAAATAGAGATTTACACTATAGATTTTTCTTTTTGTTGTTTTTGTTCTCCTTTTTCTTTGAGTTTGGTTCTCATCCGTCATTCTTTTTCTGTACAATGATTACTTTGATAGATCTCTATTCGTAGAAAAAAAAACAAGACATACTCGATGTATATTTAATTCTAATAGTGTCACATTTCTAATACAAAAAAAATGTATTGTATGTTGTTACTATACAATGAATGAAGACGATCCTAATTCAATTAACATTAATGCTTCTCTTTAGAGAGAAATTCTGACCTTATTGCCGTAGTTTATTGTGAGTATATGAGAAAATTCATTCAAAGAAAAAAAATTAATGATATTCTTTTCTGTCTTTCTCTATAGATAGAAATATCAAAAGTAGGATTGAAATTTTAATATAGTTCATAATAACGCGACCTATATTAATCAACGGCATTCAGTTTAATGTTATTTTTGTGTTGTAAGTAATTTTGCCTACAGGTAAACCGTTGAGAAATAAAGTTATTTTTGATGTATTTCATCACTATTGACAGAAGCAACATCGATTTTTCTTTTTCATAAAATTCATCTCGAAATAAACGTGATAAGAAAAAAAACGTGCTAACAGTTTTTGTTAACTTCAAACTGGTCGTGTGACCGTAATATTATCTCAAAAATAATAACGTGAGAACAGCCAGACAGAGGAAAAATAATGAATATTACATTTTCTGACTAATTTATCTTTCTTGACAATTATTGCTCTTCGAGTTTTCACTAAAGAAATATTTTCTCAAATAGACAAATTTTGTTTTTCCTAATTGGTAAGACAAGTTTTATGTTATACAATTAATGAAAAGTTGCCTTTATCATTTTTAGATTCCAATGATAATAGAAATGTCTGTGATCTCGGTAATTATCGGAAGTATAGAACACGTAGAGGAAGTGTGAGTAAATGCAGACAAAAAGTTGACGTGCTTCCTTAAAAGAATCATCTCAGTTTTTTAGTATTCATTTTCTCGAAAAATTTTCGTCACAAGATAAGTACCAGCGACTGTGTTCTATCCATTGGAGAAAAACTCTATTCGAGACCTTTTCGGTAGAGCTATCTACACGGTGTTCTTTGATCACTACTTGTCGGC
>OENT01003011.1:0-15691 GCA_900239685.1 Rotaria macrura
TGCAGTCCAGCCTGGCAGGCGACCAGGCGCCTGCAGGCCGGCCTGGCCTGTTGGCAGCTCTGATCTCTATCATGATTTAGAGTACTTCGTCCTTAGTTTATTCTCCATTTCGCGTACAATAGACAGATACCAAATCACATCCTCGCAAAAATACACTTTTCGTTTTTCTAAAAGTACTTAATTCAAAGGATAAGATTTTATAAACATTGACTTCATAGTATTTTTCTCATTCTTTTCTTATTCGATTGATTATTACTTATCGGATTGCCGATGTTTGTAGCACACAAGCTATACTTTCTTATCTAAAAATCAATTCAATACAATATGTAATCAACACAACTTTAATTGTGTTCGTAGCTTTTCTTTGGAGCAATATAAATCGTTTTTATTCATCGGTGTCGTATCTTATTTTTGTGCTACAAATAAATTTGCTTTTCTCCATTGTAAATAGTATATTTTAGAGAAAAGAGAACTCGTCATTTAATTATTCAAAATCATGGATACACTATCGGTTCGTGCTCAAGAAATAGGCACAAAAATAACACAACTATTGAAAAACTTTTTAATTGTTCAAAAGAATGTATATGATAATGAATATAATCCTGATGGAATTTGTAACTGTGGTGTTGCTGAAAATTATTTATGTGAAAATGAAATCATTGAAAAATTACAAACGATTCAAATATGGAATAAAAGTCAAATGTACTATCCGAATTCATCAGGTCAACTGTCTTTACGGGAAGCTTTATGTCGTTTTTTTCAAAAGATTTTTCAACTTGATTATCAACTTGATCCAAATCGAATGATGATTTCCAGTGGTTTAAGTGGTATTATCTCATTGTTGGGCTATCTTATCGGTGATAGAGACGATGTATTTCTCATAGCATCACCTTATTATACTGCATTTGATCATGATATATCAGCTCTTTCAAATTCTGCTATATTTCGATGTCCACTACTTGAACAAGATAGTGGAAAATTTTTATTTTCAGTTGATATCTTCAAATATGGTTATGAAGAAGCCATCAAGAAAGGTCTTCGACCACGTGGTATCATTATTATTAATCCAAATAATCCCATCGGTGACGTATATGATGAACAGACAATTCAACCAGTGTTAGACTTTGCAGCTGAAAAGAATTTACATGTTATTATTGATGAAATCTATGCATTGAGTATATTCGACGATAAAATAAAATTTCAATCAATGTTAAACTATGCATCGATTATTGATCCACAGCGTACACATTTCGTTTGGTCATTTAGTAAAGATTTTGCATTGAGTGGTTTACGTTTAGGTGTACTTTATGCAGGTTCAAATGAATTATGTTCACCAGGAGCATCAATAAATTTCATACAAGTACCATCGATCATAGTACAAGATATTGCAGCTGTACTTATATCGGACAATGAATGGATTGATTCATATATAAAATTAAATCGTCTACGTCTAGCTCAACAATATGATAAAATGAAAAAGAAAATAGAAGATATCGATGGTCGTATTCATATTCGATTAGCTAAAGCAGGCTTTTTTATTTGGGCTGATTTTCGTTTATTATTACATGAAGTAACATTCGAAGAAGAAAATCGTTTATTTCAAACAATATTTGAACATGGTGTCTATGTGGTATCAGGATGTTTTCTTGGTTGTTCACAACCGGGCTGGTTTCGTATAATATTTTCTATCCGAGAAAAATGGATTGATGAAATAATAAAACGACTTAAATCAGGTTTAAATGCTTATCAACATTTATCGATACCGTCAAGCGCATAAAACTCAAATTCTTTTGTGCATGTTAAATTTCAATCAAATCATTATGTAATTAAAAGTACTTGAATTCTAATTATCTATAATAAAAGTAGATTGCCTAGAATAACATATTCCAAGTGAATGTTGCACTAAGCTTACTTGAAATTCGAAAGTATCGTTTTACAAAAAAAAAAGCATCAATTTGACTCTTCAGTTAAATTTTTCATCACAATAGATAGTTTGAAACGAACATCATGAAGAAATAATAGCACTATTGATGCAACAACTTAGGTAAATCATTTTAGTCGATATCAATCTACATGAACCAAAAGTCTATTTTCTTCAATCAAAGTGTTAAGGATAAAAACATGTCATAATCTGTCGCATGAAAAAAATTAAAAGGATCGTAAGATTATTGACACCATATCAAGAAGTAATTGTCTTTCATGACACAATTGATTATTATCGATCGAATTAAACAGAAATCTTGTCTTAAAGTAGTAGATCGTTACTGTCAAGTTTAAAGTTCTAAGAAATCTATGATACACAGTCTTTTTGACAGGGGCGTACCGACCGGGGGGGGCGTAAAGCCCCCCCTGCTTTTGAAAATTTTGTGCTTTTGGTACAAAAAAATTGAAAAAAAGCTCTTCTCTGGGGACTTTAGTTGCTGAATTGATATGAATAAAGACCTTACGCCCCCCTGCTTTTGAAATATTGAGATCGGGGGTCGTTACGCCCCCCCCTGCTCTCGAGAGTTCGGTACGCCCCTGCTTTTTGAAACCAAGTTATCCATTGTATTAAGAGTATCTTAAACTTTTCGTATCGTTATGTCGAAGTGAGGTCGTATGACATATAGACACTGAACACGAGATCATATCTTAATCGAATTTATTTTTTTATTTGTTCTTGATTGCATCATTGGTCAATTTTGTTCATCGTTCTAAAAACGAACCAATTATTCACAACGAATGAAAATTATGATCGAGAAAAAACAACTAACACTGCCCATATTTAATGATCGTCATTTTATTTTAATTTCACTTTATTTGGAATTCGAAACAATGTTTGATCAAGCAACATCATCTGTGTATCTGTCTTCAAATGAAAAAGTTCTTCAATTAAAACAACACAAAAGGTTCTACAATTATCTAATATTTCATTGATTATATAAATATTTCTTTAGATTTCATTCAAATAATAAACAACCGATAAAAAAATGTGCGTTCGATATTGATTCTCTTTTAAAACCGACAACAATTAATTCAAGTTATATTGATGATACTGAAGATGGTTCAAGTGATGATGGTCATGTACAATTAGAATCGTCATCATCCCTTTGTAATTCACCTATTTCATCATATGGACTTATTCATCAACTTAAAACAAACGAAAATTTAACATTATCATCATCCTATGAATCTGAACATTCAGTAGGCGATAGTGCAAACTGTAGAATGAAATCAAAACGTATTCGAACAATATTTACAACTGAACAACTTGAACGACTTGAAATTGAATTTCAAAAACAACAATATATGGTTGGTAATGAACGTTTGTATTTAGCAAAACTACTTCATTTAAGTGAAGCACAAGTTAAAGTACAGTTTTTCTTTTTTTTAAAAATTTCATTTTTAAGTTTTCTTCTGATTAAGATTTGGTTTCAAAATCGTCGAATTAAATGGCGTCGTCAAATACTTGATAATCATCAACCATGAATTATTAGCATATGATCGAACGGAAAATTATGATTTGCTTTTCTATTGACGTTTTCTTTTTTCATGTGTCAAACTAATAAATTGTTTTTCCACATCCTATAAATGTGCATCGTTTTGTTTTTTCTTGTTCGAATTTGTTTACCTGCTGGTGGAATCAGCTAATTCACACGTTGTTGTCAGTAAACAACATCGCATGCTTATGTGTGAGTATTCTCACCAAAAACGAGTGAGAGAAATGATCATTGTTATTGTTTCACAACTCATAACACTTTCGATTAGTCTGGTCTTTCAAAAAAATACATTTACGATTACATTAATCTAATTAACCTTTGAGAGAAAGTTATCAATTCAAAAATTCTATTTTAATAAGACATGTTTGAATAAGAGAGTATAACTTGACAGTCGGGTTCAACACACAATATCCATGATTATTATCAATGACTTCGTCAGATAGATTTGATTCAAGTTAGCTGTATTGTCCGTTGATTGAAAGAAAAACGATCAGAAAATAGATAGTTCATACTTGTACTTTGACACAAGAGAAAATTCCTATCGAATCTAGTTGGTATAATTCTTTATACAGAAAAGTTTGGAATAGAAAAACTGCATTGAGTATTCTAGAACAGAGAAAACAAAATAAATTCTTAGGAAAACTTAGGAGCAACTCGATGAAATGTTTCATTACTATTTTCCCATGACGGCAAAGATATGTTTCGGTTTTCGTATAGTAGTGAGTTTGTTTTTGTATTTTATAACAAGAAAAATATATAATCATGTGTTCAATATAAACTATGAATCTGTTCATTTCGTCTTTGACGTCTCATATTTCTCATCTGAGTTAAATATGCAAGTGACGATATAGAATGTAATGGTATAAGTCGATCAAGAATAGTTCGTCGTCTTGATAGATATTCCGATGGTATTCGATAGATACGTACACCACTAGGTAAAATTGATGTTGACGAATTAACTTCGACATACGGTGTTGAACGTGTACATTCAATTATTTGTGGATGAAAATCATGTTTTATAAAATTGTACAAAAATGGAACATACAGAAGACATAAACTAATACACGTACACGTTATTAAACATGTTATAATAATAAACCAATCGGTTCGATTTAATTTTGTTTGTTCGCTACATTCATAACCTGAATACGAATGATTACATAAACAAAATTCATACCAACCTATTAGAATATCATCAACATGCATACACTGACCATGAAAACATGTTTGATTCAATATACATGGTATATTGAAATATGGAATACGCATTGTTACTACTACTAGAAATTCAATTAAAGCGCCAAAGCATGTTTTCGACAATTAATGAATTCAATCTGAACAGAATTTCTTCAGAATATAAAATAGAAGTGGAAGTTGTAGGTATCATCAGAGCTAATCGAGTTTACATTCGGCTATCTAACGTAGTTGACAATTCTAATACTTGAAATAGTTTTGTAGCAATCGTCCAAAATCTGGTAATCTAAATAAAACATTGATTTTTCAGTAAACGATTTTTGATACAATCCAGAAAATGTTTTTTTGATCTGAGTTGAACGAGTTCAACTTATCAGGAGATATAATTTCCATCACTCAAATTTCGTCTCTAATCTAAGATCTAATCTTTCGCATTGATTAAGTTTAAATCTGTTAGTGAACGAAGGCATTACTCTTTAAGCAAAGAGGCTTAGACTCGTTATTTTTCGAAGGATAGCGATATATTAAAATTTGTAATATAAACAAAGACCACAGCAAGGCGATATCAATTTTTCATCGGTACTATCATTGGCACACCCAAAAAACTAGTAACTCGACTTAACAAACTACGCAGTGTGACATGAATTTCAATGATAAATTATGCTATTATTGCAATACAAGGGCTTATGATTCATTGTTAAGTTCTTGTTTTCTATCTCACACTTCTATAGATACTGTCTATGTACTAAAGTATGAATTATAATTGTTCAACTGAATTCATCGAATTTAAATTTTTACAATGGCAAATAAGTCAATCATAGAAATGTTGTGTTCATATATTTGTTTGTATGTAACTGTGATATCTACTTGTGAGAAGAAAAATTTTAAAAAAAGCAGTTCTTTTCTTTATTTTTATTAGACGACCTTTTTTGAAATTGCCGTGAAACAGACACATATAAAAGAACAAAGAAGAAACATCGACAAACAAACAACAGTCAAGAACAAGAAAAAGGGAGAGAAAAAAAGCGCACGAACTTTTTTTTTGTGTCATTTGACCAAATATGATAGATGATGGACAAAGAAAGAGAAAACGACGATCATAGTCAATATAAAATGCAACGAAAACTATACATGTTATGACATTTTGAAAGAAACACAAGTTAATCGAATAGTAGACATACATAATACACAAAAGAAAAAGACATAGAAGAATAAAAATTAATCAAGATAACTTTTATAAACCCTGAGATTTCACCGTAAAAATATTCTTGCGAGTATCTTTCGTTTTTTTTTTCTTTCCCTTGAATCATTATTGTCGTCGTGATAATGATGTTGAATTTTTTAAATTCTCATTTGTCGACGGATTAAGTTCGAATTCGACAAGAAGTGAAAAATGATCAGATGGAACATTCGGATGTGGACAGCCGACTATTTTATTTGTTTGCAACCATTCAGGATCGAGTGGTCCCAATACACCGAGTACACGCATTAATTGACTTGAGTAAAAAACATAATCAATAATACCTTTAAAATCATACCTAGAACAAATATTGATCTATGAATATCATACGACTGAAATACGAACGGCATAGTACGAAGTCAATCAAATACTTGCAAGCTAACCATTTCTCTTATATTGATTCTGAATAAATGTGAAAACTTCCGACTTATGTCCGAGAGTTATGTGTACTTCAAAAAGAGAATGAGACAAATCAGTCATTCTAGAAAGTGTGCACGGAAGATGTATCTTGGTAAACCTTTTTGGAAAACTCCAAAACTACTGATCATCTCAGACATATCTAGGCAATTTTGTTTCTAGATGCAGTTTTTGTGCATTTAAGACTTTTTTGCAGCCAATATTTTGTTAGAACGCTGCGATTTGGTTCAATACTAATATCAGATTCGGAATCCGCGTTAAAAACTGAGTCAATTTTCATAAGTTGTGGATAATTCTGAGAAAAAAGTTTTTTTTGAAAAAATCCCTGTCCCACCTCAGGGATTGCTTGGTGAAAAATGACAATTTTTTCGATAACTCAGTCATTTCTTGCCGGATCCTTCTCATCTTCGAACTCGACCGAGATATTCATCAGACAATTCTATGCACAAAATTTCAGCTCAATCGGATGTATTTGTAAACAGTTATCGTGCATACGGCCGACCTGCCTGCNAAGAACTTCAACAGATATACGTATACAATTAAGAATTTCAATTGATTTACTCTACCAGAGATGCATCCTCAACTATAGAATATATTCTGTCTAGCAGAATATAATTAAAATAGAGGTATCAGCCATAATCAACTAAAGTACACAACATATTAACATTACATCTATTAATAAAAGCAATTTTAACAAACGATTGCATTCACGTTCACTAACAATCATGAGCTTCAAATAATCCATGTAATAACTTACGTATAATTAGTATAGGGCATAATCGGTGCAGACGTTGTTTCATAAGCTGATTGTAATTTAAAATGATGTACAATATCAGTGCTTGGTGTTGAATTTTCATCGATACGACAATATTTTTGTAAATAGGATTCGTAACTAAGATCTTTAAAATCGGCATGATTCATGGAAATTTTGCCAGTACGCATCAATTCAATAACACCTTTGATGAATAGACAAAATAAATTCCAATGAATAATATTGTGTTCTATTTTTTTTCTCGTTTACCTGAATCCGGTAGGGAATTAAAATCTCCACAGAGAACTAATGGTATGGATGTATAATCGATTGGTACATTCAAATTAGGTCGATGCTTTTGCATAGCATCATCCATGATTGTTTTCAATTCTGATAATAACATAAATGTTTGTACAACTTTAACATCGCAATATTCCGGATCCCAATGTATATGTGCCGTACAGACGAATAACATTTGTCTGTGATCTGGTGGTAGAACACCTTTGAAAGAAAAAACAAACAATTTGCTGTAGATTTTGTTTGTTCGTCTATTTGAAATTATATTACCATTAGAAAATGTATGAGAATATATTTCTTCTTTTGTTTCGAGAAATGCTACAAGACCAATATTATCTTTTGTCATAACACGATTCATCATATCATGACAGGCTGTACCATTGGCAGCTGACATTGCTAATTGATTAAATTCAACGAGATATTCTTTGATTAAACGAAATCTTAACAAACGAAAAGCAATAATTAATCAAGAGAGAAACAATACTTTTATCGTTCGTCTATACTTTGATTGTCGATAAAATATAGCACAACCATCAACAAACCGACGATCTTGTTCACACATAGTTTTAGCTCGAGATTTCGGACTGAATACACCATCGTAACCATTTTTTTGTAATTCCGGCAGAAAAAATGAATAAAATTGATCGGTTTCAATTTCCTACAAAGATAATCAATGTTTATTTTACATGTCAGTAGTAAAGTCTTTCTTGTTTTTTTTTTCAGATGAAAACATCAAAAGTCATAAATCGGATGTATCTTCTATTAATGAGTTCTTTTGTATCATAGAATTCTGTTTTAGAAAAACAAGGAAATTAGTTTATAATGTAGTTCGACAAGAGTAAATAAGAAAAATGCAAATATATTGCTTTTATTTTCTCTAGCTACGATGAATGAGTTTATCACGAGAAAATCACGAGGCAACTAAAGAAATACTAAATTCGAAATTTTGATACTATTTCGTATCACTATGATGACATAAGAATGATGTCAAAGGATGAACTAAAATTAGATTTCTATTAAACATATAAGAAGTATTTGTTCCTATGAAATATAAGCTAAGTACTATTCGCATTTCATCTGTAGTCTAAAATGTTTTTGCGAAGTTTGGAATGACGATTATAATATGTAATATTGATAAATGTTGCTTTCATAATGAGACCAAGAGAGAACTGTTAAAGTAATCCCTACGGAATTCAATGTAACTGTTCTTGCTAATCACAGAGAAAATCGTTTCTATACTATCTGTAATGAGGTCGAATCAGTTTATCTTATCGATATGCAATAAGAAAGTGATTTATATGGCAAAAAATTGATTCATAGTATAAAATTTTTTAAATCTCAATAGCAACTATTCAATAACATACTCACTACGTTGTGACACGAGTATGCTTTTCTCGTTAATGCATAGTATGTATGATGATATTAACGTCGTGTTGACCTTCAATCAAGATCGATAGCTTATATAAATTCTCGTCAATATATCGGACTGTTGAATCTTTGTCATAAGAATACATCCCTCATAGTAGAAGATATATATATATTCGCCCTTTTTGTTTTGTGTCTGTGATGTTGCCATGTTTATGTATATTAGGGTCTATAATAAAAGAAAAAGGAATGCTGCTAGAAGGGGGGGGGTGCTGTCATGTTTATGATGTGCTTTTATTCAAAAGTTTATGATAAATCGTTCGTAGTATTATCTACGAGAGTAGGCGAATGCGTTTTAAATTTCTACCCCATGCACTTTAACACCTTTTAATGGAATCTCGTCTATCGTAGAATTTCTAACATGTGAATTGAATAAAAAAAACTACAAAAAAAGAACAGTATAATCTATTAAAGATCAGGCAATGTATAGTACTATTTTTAGTTTTGTCGAATTAAACATTTTCAATAACATTATGATGATCCCTAGAATACGACTAAATCATGCAACATTTAGTCTGCATCAATACACATGAATGCTATACTTCATATTATATTAAAACGTATAAATATAAACATTTGTGATGTATACTTGATTTAAAATTACAGTTAATACAAAAAAAGAAATTAATTAATATGACTCAAGGATTCTAGTTTCATTTAATTATTTTACCTGAAGAGCTATAATATCGGCTGAATATGAACGTAATTCTTCAAGAATTTGTTTTCGTCGATAGTCCCATTTCAATGCCCATGATGGACAATAACCATAGACATGACGTGTAGCATATTTATCACAAAGAATATTATAATTCATTATGGTAAATATAGCTGTCGGCTGTGTTGTATTCGGTGATGAAAGACGAAGCCATGATCGTGTCGGTGGAGGTTGAATAGCTGAAAATAAATAAGAAAATTAGATTGTTTTTGTTTTCTAACAAAATAAACACATGTCAAATAAAGAAAAAGAAAAAGAAATAGGGAACAAAACATCGCCATGAGTTTGTTCTGCTCACACTCTCGATCGAAGAATTGTAAATGATAAAAATAAAGATAATAATAATAATAGTAATAGACTTGCAGCCATGATATGTAATAAAAATCATAATAAAACGGTAGAATCATACGATTATGATGATATTCAATTGTATAATTTATATTTTGACCTGTTAGATCAATACTAAATTTAATCAGTGAATTATTAAAATTTTGTTTACGATTTTTCGAACGATAATTTGTTTTAATACGTTTCGTTTGATAGTTTTCATAGGCATTCTTTTTTAAATAACGTCTATAGCGTTTACGGTTTATAGAGTTTTCTTTTTCACATGAACATAATATTATATGATTTGATTCATACGATGATGATGACGATGAAGATTTACGACGAATCTGTGTTGTAGAATTGTTATTAACAATTGAAAATGAGAATGATGGATGATTGTCATTGTTAATTAAAATTGGCGACAATTGTTGTTCCTTATCTGTTGTAGAACTACTACAACCAAAATCAGATGTTTCACATTGATAGTTGATGTCACTAGAAAAGATTTAATAGAGAAGAAAAAGAAATCTTTGCAAGAAATGTGTGTTTATGTTTTTAATAATGCAATAAAAATTTCATGTTAGTAAAACAACGTGTTCTTTGTTTTTTGTCAATTAGTTAATCGAAAAAATTAAATTTTTTTCTGTTGTTATGTTTCATGAAATTAAATTAACGAGAGAAATCTTATTATTTACCTAGATTTCAATCCACCGTGTCGATAAGAATAGAAAGTAGATGAAAGTGGATTTAATGGTGTCCTGAGTAATTTATCATTGTTAAGTAAGAAGTTTGTTTCGACATCAAATGAAATTTGAAAGACTTTAGTATTTGAAATATTGTCATTAAATCTTCGTTTTGTTGATCGAAATGACGATGTTGCCGTCGAACAATCACTTGTACATGAGGAAAATATGTGTTTACATGAAACGATTGCACGACGTGGTTCAGCACTTGAACACATTTTATGATAACATGTTCGAAATCTTTAGACTATGAAGAAAAAAGAAACAAACAAAGAGAATTGATATAGATATATATAGATGAATGATCTGGAAAATAATCAATTTGTTCTTGTCATTTGTTTTTTCTTTCTAAAACAAGGTCAATTATTTCACTCACTCTCATTACTCCAGTCTCGTACAGATCATAATTATGTTTATCATGAACAAAGAATAAGAGGATTACCAAGGTCGTGAGAGAGATAGGCAGACAGACAGAAAAAGACTTATTCGAATTATTTTTGTTTTGCTACTAGATATGAATGTTTATTGTTTACTTCATCGTAATGGAAACAAGAATTTTCTAGTGAACAAATTGGTTCGTAAAAGAAAAAGAAGTGAACATGTCAGAAGTTAGGTTAATAGAAGTTCGATTATTCGCAAGTGTAACGAAGGCAGAAAAGAAGAGAAGAAAAAAAAAGCAAATAGGGGAAAAATAATCTTCGTTTCCTTTTCTGTTCAAAAACGTCGAGAAAGAAGAAAAACAACTAATGTCGCAGTTTCACCGTTTCTAGTCTATGCTCGTTCTGTTCCTTGCGTTTCCCTTCTTCTTCTTCTAATTCTTTTTCTTTTTTTGGTCTCAGAATAAGACTGAGCAATACCCACGCGTCTGTTTCGCCGACATTTTCCCCTATTAGACAATTTTCAGAAAGAAAAAACACACAACAGACAAAAACATTTCTCTAAACTAGAAACTACTATAACATATTGCTCTGACACAAATAAATACTAAAATACACATGCACAAGAAAATATTGTTCAACAATTTTTTTGTCCAAAAGAATAAACTTCAAGATGAAATCGACGAATGATATTCTATTTTAAAGATTTCGATAGAAACAACGTAAAACTTTCGGATTTGCAATTTTTTCGAAATTTACTGTTACGAAAAATCAATTCCATGAGCAAAAAAACGATGAGGTTACTGAATTCCTTTTACAAAAAACAAAAAAAAAAAGATAAAAGAACTATTTCATGACACACAATCAAAGGAAACACTGTGACCTATTATTTTTGCGCTGTTTGAACTGATGTTGTTAGATCTAAGTCATGGCGTGAATTCAATATTTTTAAAAAATTTTGATGTATGACAGAACGCAATTGTTTTGTGAAAATCAAAATCGTAATTCGAGTGACAGGATGTTAACTGTTTCATAACTAATAAATTTCTTCTAGTGATGAAGGCTTCTTTTTTTTATTTTTTTTACATCAGATGATAATTCCGTAGCCTTTGAAACATCAGTACTAAGAAAAAAAAATTAACTATAGCAGGAAAGACTTGCGGCGTATATACAGTGAAAGAAATGAACCTAGAAATTTTGCGTGCATGACATTTTTTTTTCTACTTATCGAGATCTATGTACCTAGATATTTTCATAATTTATCATCGAGTCTTTTCTAAGAAATTAAATTTTTCTTCACTATTTCATATGCTAAAAAAAAGAAGAGAATAGGTCTTGACAACAGCATCGCCAACTTGACAAATCACAAGAGAAGCGAGTGATATTTCTTTAACTGAAAATTATTCTTATATCATGCGTTTCTTAAGAAAATAATTACAAAAAAAAAAAAATAAACGACATCACAACTACTCACCTTGTTTAGTTTTGTTTTGATTTCATTCATATTGAAAGTAAAACTTCCATAATAATAGTACCTAATGACTGCTAAAAAACGTGTATGCATGAGCATTTATCAAAAAAAAAAACTCATGGCGATATTATGTTCGATAAAAGAAATTTAAAAGAACGAAAAGAAATTAATTTCTAGTTTTTCAATACCATTAATCGATGATGGTAAACTATCAAGAAAATATGTCAATAACTTTTGTAAGCCATTTGATTCAGTATAAATTGTGAATATATCAGATGGTAATGGATTCCCCATTAGTCCTAAATATATCATAGAAAATTTTCACATATGCAAAAAACAGAGAATGATTCGTAAAAATTTTTACCTAAACTTTGTAATCGAAACAATTTACCTAGTTCATAAGGCAAATTTCGAATACTATTATTTGTTAAATTTAATTCACGTAATGATATTAGTTCACCTGGAAAAAAAAAAAGAATGAAAATTTTTTATAATTATTCATATCTATATTTATGAATAGAGAATATATTAAAATATGTTGATTTCATAGTCTGATATGAACACATCAAATATACAATAGATTATTAATCAATTCAAAGAGAATTGTCGATCAAAAGATGTGAAGTATTAAAAACAAGTCATTCTATGATATTTTTTAGAGAATACACGAACAGACTCACAGTTATCATAGTTGAATCTTCAGAAGATCTTTTATAATGGTATGAACAAGGCACAAAAACATTTTCATCAAAAATGAAACACAGAAAAATCTAAACAGATTCGTGCCCATGATTCACTTAGTAAGAGTTGTGATCTAAAGTGTTCGGTACTCATCGGAAACCCATTCTTCTAAAACTTCGTTCATGATTAATTAGACTCAATCATGGGTGAAATTAAATGATTTGACTTTCCGATGAATAACCACGACGTAGGTTAGGAATTCAGCAAATTGATCATAACTCTAGATGAATACGTTACGAACATGTATCTTGAAATCTATTTAGAGTTCAAAGTCTGAAATCAGTCAGAAAACTTCCCTCGTGAGAAAAACTTATCATCAATTGAACTATTTCAATTCGTTAGACAACTCAACTAACTATGTCGAGAATATAATTCAAGCGAATACTATGGATTAAAACTTATTAGACAAAACATTTTCTTCACATCGTATCAAAGGAAAAATCGAAGACAATGATTTGTCAAGTTACCAATTTCTGATGGTAGATTTCTTAATTTATTATTTGATAGATCAAGTGTGACTAGATTTGCTAAACAAGCAATTTCCGATGGTAATCGTGTTAGTTGATTATCATTTAAATATAAAACAGTCAATTGTGATAATGTCCATAGTATTGGTGATAAATTACGAACATTACCAGTAACTTCTAGTTCATTCCCTATATTTAGATAACAATAGAAAAATCTTCGAAAGATTGAATCAATTGTTTTCTTTTGTTTACATTCACATTTTTTTGTATCTGCTGTTGATAATGATGTTTTTTGTTGATGATCATTTGGCATTGACAATTGAGATTGATACGTGTAAAAATTCGATTGTTCAACTGATTGATAATAGTATTGTTGAGATGGATGATTTCGTCGAGAATATGTTGTTGTATCTTCAACAGACAACGAATGATGCTTGAAAAGAAACAAGAAAACGACAATTATTTTCTGTCTTCGATGAAATATCATAGATTGATTACATAATTCAAACTGGCACCAGGCATTTGAATTATTGAAGCAAAAACATACAAGCCTTAAAAAGAAAAGAAAATAGATTCGATTTATTTCAAGAATTTTATTGGCATAATATTCATTATGTGAACATCTCGATATTCAAATATAGATCTTAATCATGATTTAGATTTCGATGTGAATCTTACGACATTGGATTAGCTTGTTGAATAGTTCTTTGCGAGACACAATATATATTTCACAACAACAAAACAAACTGCAAACACCCTCAGGCAACTGGGAAAATCTCCATTATGCATGAATTTGAGTCATGTTAACGTACGAAAAAAAATTGATTATTACACGTTGAACATGCACCGACTATTCTATATCCGAAGCAAGTTATTTTCGAGCATCTAGTAGTAAAACTATAGTCAATAAGGGGGGAATGCACCATTTGAAAGTTTTCTTCTTACGATGATGAATTTGTTGGCATTTCTCATTTTCTTATTCGAGTGAAGTAAAAAACTTTTCTCAATTTATTTTCGATACTTTCTATCCGCAATTTACTAACAAGGGGATTATCTGAGGTGACTCTGGAAGATTTCAATGAATTTTTGTATTAAAAGTTATGCTCATTTTCTTGCATTGGATCATCAGAAAAGTGAGATAAACAAATTTTGATCGGCAAAATTTGTTTTTCAATCATCATAAATTCTTTCTTCCAAAAGAAAGTGAATATCTTAAGAAGAACATATTTTTGACGACTGAAAATTTCAGAATATTCTGCTGATCACTAGACCTATCTACGAACAAGTTTTCAAGCCCAACGTAAAAGACAATGAGCATAAAATTTAATGAAAACGCTTTTGTAACTCAATTTCATTTTTAGATTTGTTACTAGACCATTGTGTAGTATCTGTAAACAAAATTCCATTGAAATCTACGGCAATCACATCGTAAGTCTTTTCAGTTGTATACTCTTGGTATTGAATTTGAATATTGTAATCGGTCGTCAGCTTGAAAAATATGTTTTCCGGAGACGGTGTGACATAAGGTAATGTAAAATCTATAGGAACTCGTAAGCTTTTAGATTCCTATGTACGAAAACTAAAGTAAATGAATATTACAGTCTAACATATCTAAATAATAATAACATAAGGTTTTGGGTGCATTTCCTCGTTGATTCTTTTACTTGAGTATATTTAAATTCATTATTGGATAGAAACCTATCTTCTCTATTCATTGATCTACTACCATCAATAGGTTTAACAATTCATTTTAAAAGAGATTTACACTGATGAAAAACAATTATTATCATCCGTGTCTAAACCATCTCTATCTCAGAATATTCTCAACAAAGACCATAGGAATAGCTTAGCAAAAGAAATTTTGCCATACTTAACACGCTAAAAATGTTGAAAGAAGCATACATTTGAAATATAACTTATGGACTAGAAAAAAAAATGCATCGCTATTTATATATATATATATCCCCCCGGAAAAAAATAGTTAGACTCGGTATTTTCGATCGTTTGTTACTATGAATAGACATTTTGAGAAAAGTAACTATAGATT